>JASVEL010008017.1:0-222500 GCA_032618575.1 Nicotiana noctiflora
TTCATTCCAGTATCTGTCTCCTACTCATCGGAGAGGTTAGCAGAGATTTACATCAGGGAGATTGTTCGACTTCATGGGGTGCCGGTATCTATTATCTCAGATCGGGGTACGCAGTTTACCTCGCGGTTCTGGAGAGCGGTCCAGCAGCAGTTAGGCACCCAGGTTCAGTTGAGTACAGCTTTTCATCCTCAGATGGATGATCAGTCCGAGAGGACTATTCAGATTCTAGAGGACATGCTTCGAGCCTGTGTCATTGAATTTGGAGGTTCGTGGGACCAGTTTCTTCTATTAGCGGAGTTCGCCTACAACAACAGCTACCGGTCGAGCATCCAGATGTCCCCATATGAGGCGTTTTATGGTAGGCGATGTCGATCTTCAGTCGGATGGTTTGAGTCAGGAGAGGCTCGGTTGTTGGGTATAGACTTAGTTCAGGAGGCCTTAGACAAGGTCAAGACTATCCAGGAGAGATTGCGTTCAGCTCAGTCCAGACATAAGACTTATGCGGATCGTAAGGTTCGAGATGTAGATTTCATGGTTGGTGAGCGGGTATTGCTCCGAGTATCGCCTATGGAGGGCGTGATGAGGTTCGAAAAGAAGGGCAAGCTCAACCCTAGGTATATTGGCCCATTTGAGATTCTGGATTAAGTGGGAGAGGTGGCTTACAGACTAGCTCTGCCGCCTAGCTTATCAACCGTGCATCTAATTTTTCATGTATCTATGCTTCGGAGATACCATGGCAATCCCACACATGTGTTAGACTTCACTACTATCCAATTGGACAATGATTTATCCTACGAGGAGGAGCCGGTGGCCATTCTAGACCGGCAAGTTTGACATTTGAGGTCGAAGAGTTATCCTTCTCTGCGTGTTCAGTGGAGAGGTCAACCTCCTAAGGCATCGACCTGGGAGTCCGAGTCTAATATGCGAAGCCACTACCCACATTTGTTCCCCGACTCAGGTACTTCCTTCTCTTGTCCGTTCGAGGACGAACGGTTGTTTTAGAGGTGGAGGATTTGACGACCCAAAGGGTCATCACCTGTTTTCCTCACTTGTTCTGCACTTTCGAGGCCTTGAAAACCTCATTCTAGGTTGCCTCGATTTACGTGCATGATCCGGGCATGTAGCCGGAAAGTTTTTGTGATAGAATATGTGAATTCTATGAGAAATTTGAAGAAAAATGATATTAATATTGATATAGTTGACTTCAGTCAACATTTTTGGTAAACGGACCCGGACCCGAGATCGGACGGTCCCGGGAGGTCCGTAGGAAAATATGGGACTCGGACATGCGTCCGGAGTCGAATTCTGAGGCCTAGAGCCTAAGATATAAATTTTTCTGTTAAATTGTTTTTGCTGTAATTATTAAAGGAAAATGAATTAAATGACCTTGGTATCGGGCTCGTATTTTGGTTCCGACGCCCGGTACAAGTCTTAAATATTATATATGTGCTTTCTGCAAAGTTTGGTGACATTTGGATGTCGTTTGATGTGTTTTGAACCTTGAGTTCCAAATTTGAAAGTTATGAAACTAAAAGAATGATAATCATGAACTTGAGGCTTGATTTGATGAAAACGATGTTATATTGGCGATGTGATCGCACGAGCAAGTTTGTAATATGTTTTTGATGTTGTATACATGTTTGGTTTGGAGCCCGGGGGGCTCGGGTAAAGATTTGATAGGCCGTTGGAGCTAATTCTGAAAAATAACACAGCTGGTTTTTCACCCAGCTGGTATCTTCGCAAATGCGAAGATTTCATCGCAAATGCGAAGATGGCAGGCCAAGGCAGGGTTCGTAAATGCGAACCACTGATTACGAATGCGATGATGTCGAGGAACTCCTGGGTTTGCAAATGCGAACTACACCCCGCAAATGCGAGGCATTCAGTAAATCCGCCTGGGTTCGCAAATGCGAACATATTGTCGCAAATGCGAAGCCCCAGTGTCCCAGCCCAGTTCGCAAATGCAAACTCTTTCTCGCAATTGCGAGAGCCTCGGACCCAAAACCTGTAGTGTTCGCAATTGCGAACAAATGTTCGCAATTGCGATATCCGCAGCTGTGCAATTTTATACTTAAACGAATTTTTGACCTCTTTTCTTCATTCTTTCAAAACCCAACACACCACACACGAACCCTCAAGAGCAAAATTGCTCCAAAGCACTTGTAAGTCACTTTTTACTTAATTCTTTCAATTCCTAACATCATTAAACATGTTTTTCAAGAGAAATCAAAGGTTTTCATGGTAGAAATTCTTGTTTTTGGGTAGAACCTAGGTTTATCATGAATTGGGCAATTGGACCTCGAATTGAGGTCTGATTTTGAAACAAATCATATAATTGAACTCGTGGGGGAATGGGTAACTGGATTTTGGTCCGAACCACGAGTTCCGACCACGTGGGGCTAGGGGCGTTTTGGGAAATTTTGGGGTAAACTTTGGAAAAACCATTTTTAAACATTCAAACCAAGTTATATAGTATTTATTAATGTAATGGAATCAATTGTGATTAGATTCGAGCAAGTTGAAAGCGGAAATTCGAGGTAAAGCTATAGTTGAAGGATAATTTGGGCTTCAAGGCTAGAGGTAAGTGTTTGATCTATCCTAGTTTGAGGGAATAGGATTATGTGCTATGTGCTATGTGATCGAGTGCGGTGTATGGGCTGTGGTGACGAGCATCCATACACTGGCGTCTAGCATGACCGTGAGTCGTTGTTGATACTTGTTGTGAGATGTTTTAAAGATGAATTATCGAACCCTTGCCGGGTTGTGGAATTGTACACTGTTTTCCCTTGCCGGGACTTATTGTAAAGTGAATTACTGTTTCCCTTGCCGGGACTTGTTGTGATGGTTGTTGTGTCCCTTGCCGGCATGGTTCATGATTATTGTTTTCATTCTTTGCCCTTAACCGTGATTGTTATTTGGGTGAGGAAGAGTGATAATGCACGAAGGGTGATGTCGTGCCTTGTTTACTGATTTTGCACGAAGGTTAATGTCGTGCCTTATATTATTGATTATGCACGAAGGGTAATGCCGTGCCTTGTTATTGATTATGTGGTTGTCGTAAGCCGATGCGTATGGCCCTAGTAGGAGCGTATGATAATACTCCCAGTCAAATTTTGATAGTATATGCATAGGTAATCATATTAGTCAACGCGCCTATACGGTTGCTATAGGCCGATGCGTATGGCCCTAGTATATGAATGAAATTATATTCATAGACGGTTAATTACTAAATAACAACCACGATATATAAATGGAAGGTCCTATGACTACAACCGTATTAGTCAAATGGACTTATGTGGTTGTGTAGGCCGATGCGTATGACCTTAGTATGAACGTATGACATTACTCCTATACGGTTGTTATAGGCTGATGTGTATAGCCCTAGTATATGAATGAAATTATATTCATAGACGGTCAATTACCAAATAATAACCACGATATAAAAACGGAAGGTCCTATGACTATAACCGTATTAGTCAAATGGACTTATGTGGTTGTCGTAGGCTAATACGTATTATGAACGTATGACATTACTCCTAATCAACTTTTGATAGTATATGCATAGGTAATCATATCAGTAAACAGGCCTATACGGTTGCTATAGGCCAATGCGTATGGCCCAAGTATATGAATGAAATTATATTCAATGACAGTCAATTACTAAATAACAACCACGACACGATAAATAGATGGTCATATGACTACAACCGTATTAGTCAAATGGACTTATGTGGTTGCGTTGGCCGATGCGTATGGACCTAGTATGAACATATGACATTACTCCCAATCAAATTTTTATAGTATATGCATAGGTAATCATATTAGTAAACGGGCCTATACGGTTGCTATAGGCCGATGCGTATGGCCTTAGTATATGAATGAAATTATATTTATTGATGGTCAATTACTAAATAACAACCACGATATATAATTCCTATGACTACAACCGTATTAGTCAAGTGGACTTTTGTGGCTGCGTAGGCCGATGCGTATCACCTTAGTATGAACGTATGACATTACTCTCAATCAAGTTTTGATAGTATATGCATAGGTAATCATATTAGTAGACGGGCCTATACGATTTCTATAGGCCGATGCGTATGGCCCTTGTATATGAATGTAATTATATTCATGGGCGGTCAATTACTAAATAACAACAACGATATATAAACGGAAGGTCCTATGACTACAACCGTATTAGTCAAATGGACTTATGTGGTTTTCGTAGGCCGATGCGTATGGGCTTAGTATGAACGTATGACATTACTCCCAATAAAATTTTGATAGTATATGCATAGGTAATCATATTTGTAAATGGGCCTATACGGTTGCTATAGACCGATGTGTATGGCCCTACTGTATGAATGAATTTATATTCTTAGACTGTCAAATACTATATAACTACCACGACATGTACATTCAAGGTTCTATGACTACTACATTATTAGTCTGTTGGACTTATGTGGTTGTCGTAGGCTGAAGTATGGACCTAGTATGAACGTATGACATTACTCCCAATCAAATTTTGATAGCATATGCATAGGTAATCATATTAGTAAAGAGGCCTGTACGGTTGCTGTAGGCCGATGCATCCTAGTATATGAATGAAATCATAATCATTCACGATCAATTACTAAATAACAACAATGATATATAAACGGAAGGTCCTATTACTACAATCGTATTAGTCAAATGGACTTATGTGGTTGTCGTAGGCCGATGCGTATGGCCCTAGTATGAACGTATGACATTACTCCTAATCAAATTTTGATAGTATATGCATAGGTAATCATATTAGTAAACAGGCCTATACGGTTGCTATAGGCCAATGCGTATGACCCTAGTATATGAATGAAATTATATTCATAGACGGTCAATTACTAAATAACAACCACGATATACAAATGGAAGGTCCTATGACTACAACCGTATTAGTCAAATGGACTTAAGGGTTACGATACACATAGCGTTCATGATTGATAGAATATATTAATAATTTGTAAGAGCATAACTGTCACGCCCCAAATCGAGGGACATGACCGGCGCCTGACCGGGTTGCCCCAGTCAAGCGGACCTGGGTGCCTTTCATTCCCACGCGTTAACCCTGTGTTGATTGTTTCTCATTAACCAAATATTTTACCAATAATGACTGATTTCATAATGCATAAACATAACCATGTGATTGATTCACTAACAAGTTCATAATTTATATTTACAACGCCCCATACATATACATAGGCCACAATCCCATAGTTTACATGTCTATGGAGCCTCTAGGATACAAAAGGGAAATACAATACTTGCCGGTAACAAGGCTCCGGCTATACCTTAGTAGATGTGGTGTCATGGTCCGAATGATGTGTTAGGAATGCGTAGAATTCGGACCCTTGGTAGTGATTTAAGTTTCAAAAATGTAGAGAAATAATTTTTCCGAAAAAGTGTCAAATATGCGGTCAAGAATGCGACCGCAGAATCAACATGCGGACCGCATTCTGACCGCAAATCGTTCCAGAGAGTTGCCCAAATCCGTGTCAAAAGTGCGGTCGATATGCGATCGCATGTCAAATCTGCGGTGCACTTTTGCGACCGCAGAATCAACATGCGGTCCGCATAGTGACCGCATTCCTTAACCGAACCTGCATAACTTTGAGGCCATTTTTGCGGTCACTTTGCGGACCGCATGTGGATTCTGCGGTCGCATAGTGACCGCATATTTGACCCCGGCCCAGATTTTGTAACATTTTGACCCGATCTCTTCTTTAATATAACACACTTCTTCTTCATTTTATCATATTATCTTACCAAAAATTAGAGAGAGAAGAGAGGGTTTTTAGAGAGAGAAGTTCTTCATCTTCAAAGATTGTTCCAACTACTTAATTCCAAGGGATTCTAGGGCAAGGATTCAACTTCCCCAATATTTTCAAGGTAAAAACCCTAACTATTTTCTTGATTTTCAGTTTTAATTGGGTAAAGAGAGGTTTTCATATAATAGCTTTTAAAAGTAGAATTTTTACACTCATGCATGATTATTGAACTTGATTTCTAGTAAAAGAAGTGAGTAGAAGTAAGAGTCTTCAAGAACAAGGTTGGCAAGAGTAGGATATCTTGGGTAATCATAAAGTAGGAAGAAAACTCATCACCAGGTATGTATGGCTAATTTTGATTCTTGTGAAATCGCCTATATGTGTGAAGTTTGTTTGTTTCTTGTTAAATTGACAAATTGTGTGAAATTCTTGATGTTGTTGTTGGATATTCAAAGTTTGTTGTTGAGCTATGAGTGATGTAAAATGAGAGTTTAATTTGGCAAAAGAATTGTGAATAATGACTATGATGGCCTATATGGCACCTCGTGGAAAACAAACGAAACACTTGAGAATTGGTTTATTGTGGAAAGAGATGAAACACTTGAATTGTGGAAATATTGTAACATGGTTGTGATATTGAATTGAAAAGTAATTGTGAACATGAACCAACTTGTGAGTTGCTTATTTGAACTTGTTGAAATTGTGTGTAGTACCTTATCCGTTGTTTGAAATTGTTGTGTTTTAAACTGTAAGGTGGGATCGGGTTGCGCGCCGCAACATGGAGAAATAAGGTGTGGGTTGGGGTGATAAGGGTGGCCGAGGTAATAAGGGTGGACGAGGGGCAATAAGGATGGAAAGCGATCGAAATCGCTATTGAAAATTGATACATAAATCAATAATGTGAAATTGTGAAAGGAGACAGCAGGAGAGTTTGCAACCTGTGGGGCACTGATTGCCCCTTTGTTTGACTACTTGTACTTTACGTGATTGATTGGTTATTGTTAAATTGGTTGATTGTAGAAAGTGCTTTGTGTTGAGAATTATTTGAAATAAGAAAAATGTGGAAACATGGTTGGTTGGCTTAATTAATTGTTGACGTAATTTAATGGCTTGAGTTTACTTGGGACAAAGTTTGTCCATACATACCAGTACAATTTAAGTGTACTGACGTCCCTTTTGCCGGGGGCGCTACATTCGTGTCATGATTGTAGGTGGATCAGCAGCAGGCACTTCAGCTCATCGGCAGTAGTATCTTTCATCCTTCCACTGCCCGTTTTGGTGAGCCCCTTTCTTCCTCGGGGCCTTGTGTGGTTCTTGCCACTTCGGTTTAGATTTTCATTTTGGTTTGTAAGGTATAGCCGGAGCCTTGTTACCGGCAAGTATTGTATTTTCCTTTTGTATCCTAGAGGCTCTGTAGACATGTAAACTGTGGGACTCCAGTCTTATGTATATATATTGTGTTATGTCGGGCGTTGTAAAAGTTGAAATCTTGTTAATGAATCACTCGTATCATTTTATTTGTTTAATGTGAAATCAATTATGATTAGTAATATATTTGGTTAATGAGAAACAATCATCACAGGGGTAACGCGTGGGAATGAAAGGCACCCAGGTCCGCTTGACTGGGGCAACCCGGTCAGGCGCCGGTCATGTTCCTCGATTTGGGGCGTGACAAACTTGGTATCAGAGCTTAAGGTTTTAAAGTGTCCTAGGATGTCTCGGAGCCGTGTCTAGTAGTGCCCTTCTTATAGGTGTGTTGTCGACCACATCATATAAGTAGGGGGCTACACGGGCATTTAGGAATTTACCTACTTCTTTGTTAATCTATATCGTGCGGTAAAGTGCAATGTGGAGATACCTGTGTCTAATTCGTGCCTTGTTCCCAAATTTTCAGAATATGGCACCTAAGAAGAAGGCTAGACTCGGTCTTAGGGCCAATACCGGCCCAAGTGCTGCTGTTAATCATGTACCCGATGCCGTGGGAGAGAATGACCCACCAGTCCCGAATTTGCCTGGCCCATCCGTTCAAAACCCAAGTGTCCCTATTCCAGCCGCGGCAGAGGATGCCACCAATCCTCCTGCCGGTGTTCCTGACTCAGATACAGTTCCCGTTTCGGGCTCTGATATCTCTAATGAAGAACTTAGGGGAGCCATCCATATGTTAACACAGTTAGTGGCCGCCCAGGCCCAGAGATCCCATGATGCCCCTGCATCCTCCAGCGGACAGGGAGATTCCTTTGGCTCCAGAGTCCATCAATTCTTGCGATTGGCCCCTCCAGAATTTTCAGGCACCGATCCAGAGGCCGACCCACAGGAATTCCTTGATGAGATATACAAGACCCTCACAGTGATGAAGGCTACAGATATAGAGGGGGTAGAGTTGGCCTCTTACAGGCTGAAGGGAGCGGCACGTTCATGGTTTGAAATGTGGGAGGATTCCCGTGAGGAAGGGGGCCCTCCGGCCAGATGGGATGAGTTCGTGGATGCATTTATGGACCACTTCTTACCTGCTGAGGCAATGGCAGCCCGTGCCACTGAGTTCGAGGTTCTCAAACAGGGCAGTATGAGTGTTTGGGAGTATCACACGGAGTTCGTAAGGTTGTCCAAGTACGCTCCTCATTTAGTGTCGACCATGGATGCCCGGGTTCGACGGTTTGTTCAGGGCCTTAGCCCTTTGGTGGTGAATGAGGCCGCCACAGCAGCTTTGCACTCGGACATGAACTATGGGAGGATTGTGGGGTTTGCTCAGTCCACAGAGGCCAGGAAATTGAAGATTCGTGCAGAAAGAGAAAGTAGCAACAGGGCCCGGTCAATGGGTCGTTCAGGGAGATCACTTCCAGGGAAGGGGTCATCAGGGCCATCCCAGTCATATGCTCGGTCCTCCGCGAGTGCACCGCCATCCGTGCACAGTCATCAGCAGGGCAGTTACTCGAGACCTGGTTCAGACAGCAGGAGGTCTCGTCAGTCTGGTCATCCTCGGGTGAGATCCCAGCAGCAGGGGAGACCTACATGCCCCAAGTGTGGGAGATTTCATACAAAAACTTGCTACCTTGACCTTCCAGTGTGTTTCGGGTGCGGGGTGAGAGGTCATATTCAGCGGGACTGCCGTGCACCCCGTCAGGGTATAGGTAGGGATCTGCTCAGTCATCCGGTTCTTCAGCTGCTACATCATCAGCGCGTACTCCAGCAGCAGCAGGGCGTGGTGCAGCTAGGGGTGGAGCTCAGGGTAGGGGTGGACCTAGCCGATTCTATGCATTGAGTGACCGCCAGAATGCCGAGGCTTCTCCAGATGTTGTTACAGGTATCATGTCTGTTCACACTATTGATTGCTATGCCCTTATTGATCCAGGGTCCTCCTTGTCTTATGTTACTCCATTCATTGCTTCAAGCTTTGGGATAGAACCCGAACAGCTTCATGAGCCGTTCTCTGTGTCGACTCCTATTGGTGATTCTATTACGGCCTCACGAGTCTATAGGAATTGTGTTGTTACGGTGGGTGGTCGTGATACCACAGCCGATCTTATTGAGCTTGGGATGGTAGATTTTGATGTAATTATGGGGATGGATTGGCTCTATTCGTGCTTTGCCAAACTTGACTGTCGAACGAGAGTTATGAGGCTCGAGTTCCCTAACGAGCCAGCCATTGAATGGAGAGGAAATGGTGTAGTGCCAAGGGGTAGGTTTATTTCCTACCTTAAGGCTTCGAAGATGATTAAGAAGGGGTGTATCTATCACCTGGTTCGGGTAACGGACACCACCTCAGATGTGCCTACCCTCGAGTCCGTGCCAATTGTGAATGAATTTCCTGAAGTGTTTCCAGATGAGCTTCCAGGCATCCCGCCGGATAGGGAGATTGATTTCGGGATCGATGTAATGCCAGATACTCAGCCAATATCCATTCCACCATACAGGATGGCGCCAGCAGAGTTAAGGGAGTTAAAGGAGCAGCTGAGGGATTTATTAGAGAAAGGGTTCATACGACCGAGTGTGTCGCCATGGGGTGCTCCGGTTCTCTTTGTCAGAAAGAAGGATGGGTCACTTCGAATATGTATTGATTATCGGCAGCTTAACAAAGTCACCATTAAGAATAAATATCCATTGCCTCGAGTGGATGATCCGTTTGACCAATTGCAGGGAGCGAGGTTCTTCTCAAAGATTGATTTACGGTCCGGGTACCACCAGTTGAAAATCAGGGAGCAGGATATTCCTAAAACCGCCTTCAGAACTCGTTATGGTCACTTTGAGTTTTTGGTCATGTCTTTTGGGCTAACCAATGCCCCAGCAGCTTTCATGGACCTTATGAATCGGGTTTTCAAGCCATTCCTAGATTCCTTTGTGATTGTATTCATTGACGACATTCTCATCTACTCTCTGAGCAGGGAAGATCATGCCATTCACCTCAGAGCAGCATTGCAGACCCTTCTTCAGCATCAATTGTATGCCAAGTTCTCAAAATGTGAGTTTTGGTTGGAGTCCGTAGCTTTTCTAGGGCATGTTATTTCCAGTGAGGGAATTATGGTGGATCCTCAGAAGATTGCGGCAGTGAAAGATTGGCCTAGACCCACGACCCCGACAGAGATTCGCAGCTTTTTGGGTCTGGCAGGTACTATCGGAGGTTTGTAGAGGGATTCTCAACCCTCGCCTCCCCATTGACTAAATTGACGCAGAAAGCAGTTAAGTTCCAGTGGTCCGATGCATGTGAGAAAAGTTTCCAAGAATTGAAGTCAAGATTGACCTCGGCACCGCTATTGGCCTTGCCATAATGAACAGAGGGATTTGTGGTTTATTGTGATGCCTCCAGAGTCGGTTTGGGATGTGTATTGATGCAGCACGGAAAGGTTATAGCTTATGCTTCCATACAACTCAAGAACCATGAGAAGAATTATCCGACGCATGATTTGGAACTTGCAGCTGTTGTGTTTGCCTTGAAAATATGGCGACACTATCTTTATGGGGTTCATGTAGATGTGTTTTCAGACCACAAGAGCCTCCAGTATTTGTTCAAGCAGAAGGAGCTAAATCTGAGACAGCGGCGGTGGTTAGAACTACTCAAGGACTATGATATGGACATATTGTACCATCCAGGGAAGGCAAATGTGGTAGCTGACGCTCTTAGTCGGAAATCCATGGGTAGTTTGGCTCATTTGGGTGTGGATCGGAGACCCCTGGCTCGAGAGGTCTACCAATTAGCCAGCTTGGGGGTTCGTATTTCGGCGTCAGACGAGGGGGATATCTTGGTACATAATGGAGCAGAATCATCATTGGTCGCGGAAATCAAGGAAAAACAGTTCATGGATCCAGCATTGGTTCGGGTGAAGGAAGCAGTCATGAATGACAAGACCTCAGCATTTGTACTCAGCAGCGAAGATGGTGTATTGCGGTGTCAAGATAAGCTATGTGTTCCGGATGTGGACGAGCTTCGGGAAAGAGTGATGGCAGAGGCTCATACTTCCAGGTATTCTGTGCACCCCTGGTTCAACGAAAATGTATCACGATCTCAAGGAGATTTATTGGTGGAATGGTATGAAAAGGGATGTGGCAGGCTTTGTAGCTAAATGTCCGAACTGTCAACAAGTGAAGGCCGAGCATCAACGGCCCGGTGGATTAACTCAGCTTATAGAAATACCAAGGTGGAAATGGGAGATGATCAATATGGATTTCGTGGTGGGGTTACCTCGCACTCGGCGTAAGTTCGATTCAGTATGGGTGATAGTAGATCGACTCACCAAATCAGCTCACTTCCTGCCTGTCAAGTTCACTGATACTGCGGAGCAATATGCAAGATTGTACATCAAAGAGATAGTAAGGCTTCATGGCACTCCACTTTCTATCATCTCAGATCGCGGGGCTCAGTTCACCGCTAACTTTTGGAAGACGTTTCAGCAAGGTTTGGGAACTCGGGTGAATCTCAGCACAGCTTTCCATCCACAGACCGATGGACAGGCCGAGCGGACCATTCATACGCTTGAAGATATGTTGCGGGCTTGTGTCTTAGATTTTAAAGGTAATTGGGATGAACACTTACCACTGATAGAATTTGCTTACAATAACAGCTATCATGCTAGCATTCAAATGGCCCCGTTTGAGGCATTGTACGGGAGAAGATGTAGATCGCCAATCGGGTGGTTTGAGGTAGGTGAAGCGGAATTGCTAGGGCCATATATGGTGTACGAAGCTATGGAAAAGGTCAAGGTTATTCAGGAGAGAATGAAAACAGCACAAAGTCGTCAAAAGTCCTATGCAGACGTTCGTCGAAGGGATTTGGAGTTTCAAGTCGACGATTGGGTGTTCTTGAGGGTATCTCCTATGAAGGGAGTCATGCGGTTCGGAAAGAAAGGGAAATTGAGCCCTAGGTATGTCGGGCCATATCGGATCATTCAAAGGGTTGGTCAAGTTGCTTATAGGCTAGAGTTGCCTCCTGAGATGTCATCAGTGCATCCGGTATTCCATGTGTCCATGTTGAAGAAAGTGATTGGAGATCCATCCACCATCATGCCAGTCGAAGCTATAGAGGTTAATGAAGATTTGTCATATGAAGAAGTTCCAGTTGCCATTCTTGATAGGCAAGTCCGTAAGTTGAGAAATAAGGAAGTTGCCTCTCTTAAAGTATTGTGGCGAAGTCAACAAGTTGAGGAGGCCACATGGGAAGCAGAAAAAGAGATGAAAGAAAAGTACCCCCATTTGTTTGATCAAGCCTAGAAGAAATTAGGTGACCCTCCTACTCCTAGTAACTGTCATCTGGCCTAAGTTGTTTCCCTCTTAGTATTAGTAAAGTCTCCTTTATTTGTAATGAGTTAAATGTGTTGTTACCTTGGGTCACTTGAACCGTTCTTGATAAATGAAAGCCTTATAAAGATTTACGTGTTTAATAAACAACTAATAGTAAGTGTAGATTGGTAATGGTTTGTTAAGTGTACATGGTGTGTTAAAATGGTTAAATAAGGTGAAAATTCATTGAAGTGACTAGTTATGTGCATTCGTTGAGATAAGAAAGTGTATACCAGTTGTGAAAGGTGTTGTATTTGTGTATTGTTGTTTGGTAATGTGTTTCGGGGGCCCTCTGACAGGTGGATATGTCCATAATACAAAGGAAACTCCGGCGAAATTTTTCTAAAATATAAGAGTTAGTCAAAATTTTGATAGCTTGCATATCATGTCTTTCAAAACTCATTTATTTCAAAATCCTCATTCGAGGACGAATGATCTTAAGGGGGAGAGACTGTAAGGCCCCGTAAAATTTTTGTGCATAAAACCTAGTAGATGTGGTGTCATGGTCCGAATGATGTGATTTAAGTTTCAAAAATGTAGAGAAATAATTTTTCCGAAAAAGTGTCAAATATGCAGTCAAGAATGCGACCGCAGAATCAACATGCGGACCGCATTCTGACCGCAAATCGTTCCAGAGAGTTGCCCAAAATCGTGTCAAAAGTGCGGTCGATATGCGATCGCATGTCAAATCCGCGGTGCACTTTTGCGACCGCAGAATCAACATGCGGTCCGCATAGTGACCGCATTCCTTAACAGAACCTGCATAACTTTGAGGCCATTTTTGCGGTCACTTTGCGGACCGCATGTGGGTTCTGCGGTCGCATAGTGACCGCATATTCGACCCCGGCCCAGATTTTGTAACATTTTGACCCGATCTCTTCTTTAATATAACACACTTCTTCTTCATTTTATCATATTATCTTACCAAAAATTAGAGAGAGAAGAGAGGGTTTTTAGAGAGAGAAGTTCTTCATCTTCAAAGATTGTTCCAACTACTTAATTCCAAGGGATTCTAGGGCAAGGATTCAACTTCCCCAATATTTTCAAGGTAAAAACCCTAACTATTTTCTTGATTTTCAGTTTTAATTGGGTAAAGAGAGGTTTTCATATAATAGCTTTTAAAAGTAGAATTTTTACACTCATGCATGATTATTGAACTTGATTTCTAGTAAAAAGAAGTGAGTAGAAGTAAGAGTCTTCAAGAACAAGGTTGGCAAGAGTAGGATATCTTGGGTAATCATAAAGTAGGAAGAAAACTCATCACCAGGTTATGTATGGCTAATTTTGATTCTTGTGAAATCGCCTATATGTGTGAAGTTTGTTTGTTTCTTGTTAAATTGACAAATTGTGTGAAATTCTTGATGTTGTTGTTGGATATTCAAAGTTTGTTGTTGAGCTATGAGTGATGTAAAATGGGAGTTTAATTTGGCAAAAGAATTGTGAATAATGACTATGATGGCCTATATGGCACCTTGTGGAAAACAAACGAAACACTTGAGAATTGGTTTATTGTGGAAAGAGATGAAACACTTGAATTGTGGAAATATTGTAACATGGTTGTGATATTGAATTGAGAAGAAATTGAGAACATGAACCAATGTGTAAGTTGCTTATTTGAACTTGTTGAAATTGTGTGTAGTACCTTATCTGCTGTTTGAAATTGTTGTGTTTTCAACTGTAAGGCTGGGTCGTGTTGCGCGCCGCAACGTGGTGAAATAAGGTGTGGGTTGGGGTGATAAGGGTGGCCGAGGTAATAAGGGTGGTCAGGGGCAATAAGGATGGAAAGCGATCGAAATCGCTATTATAAATTGATACATAAATCAATAATGTGAAATTGTGAAAGGAGACAGCAGGAGAGTTTGCAACCTGTGGGGCACTGATTGCCCCTTTGTTTGACTACTTGTACTTTACGTGATTGATTGGTTATTGTTAAATTGGTTGATTGTAGAAAGTGCTTTGTGTTGAGAATTATTTGAAATAAGAAAAATGTGGAAACATGGTTGGTTGGCTTAATTAATTGTTGACGTAATTTAATGGCTTGAGTTTACTTGGGACAAAGTTTGTCCATACATACCAGTACAATTTAAGTGTACTGACGTCCCTTTTGCCGGGGCGCTACATTCGTGTCATGATTGTAGGTGGATCAGTAGCAGGCACTTCAGCTCATCGGCAGTAGTATCCTTCTCCTTCCACTGCCCGTTTTGGTGAGCCCCTTTCTTCCTCGGGGCCTTGTGTGGTTCTTGCCACTTCGGTTTAGATTTTCATTTTGGTTTGTAAGGTATAGCCGGAGCCTTGTTACCGGCAAGTATTGTATTTTCCTTTTGTATCCTAGAGGCTCTGTAGACATGTAAACTGTGGGACTCCAGTCTTATGTATATATATTGTGTTATGTCGGGCGTTGTAAAAATTGAAATCTTGTTAATGAATCACTCGTATCGTTTTATTTGTTTAATGTGAAACTTAAATCACTACCAAGGGTCCGAACCGCGGCGAGCTTGCGAGCCGCGAAGAATTCTACGCATTCCTAACACATTATTCGGACCATGACACCATAGCTACTAGGTTTTATGCACAAATATTTTACGGGGCCTTACAACAATACTTGCCGGTAACAAGGCTCCGGCTATACCTTACAAAACCAAAATGAAATCTAAACCGAGTGGCATGAACCACACAAGGCCCCGAGGAAGAAAGGGGCTCACCAAAACGGGCAGTGGAAGGAGAAGGATACTACTGCCGATGAGCTGAAGTGCTTGCTACTGATCCACCTACAATCATAACACGAATGTAGCGTCCCCGGCAAAAGGGACGTCAGTACACTTGAATTGTACTGGTATGTATGGACAAACTTTGTCCCAAGTAAACTCAAGCCATTAAATTACATCAACAATTAATTAAGCCATCCAACCATGTTTCCACATTTTCCTCATTTCAAATAATTCTCACACAAAGCACTTTCTACGATCAACCAATTTAACAATAACCAATCAATCACGTAAAGCACAAGTAGTCAAACAAAGGGGCAATCGGTGCCCCACAGGTTGCAAACTCTCCTGCTGTCTCCTTTCACAATTTCACATTATTGATTTTTGTATCAATTTTCAATAGCGATTTCGATCGCTTTCCATCCTTATTGCCCCTGACCACCCTTATTACCTCGGCCACCCTTATCACCCCAACCCACACCTTATTTCCTCACGTTGCGGCGCGCAACACGACCCCGCCTTATAGTTTAAAACACAACAATTTCAAACAGCAGATAAGGTGCTACACACAATTTCAACAAGTTCAAATAAGCAACTTGCACATTGTTTCATGTTCTCAATTATTTTTCAAATCAATATCACAACCATGTTACAATATTTCCATAATCAAGAATATTCACACAAGTATGTTCAACAATTTTCCACAATTCAAGTGTTTCATCTCTTTCCACAATAAACCAATTCTCGAGTGTTTCGTTTCCTTTCCACAAGGTGCCATATAGGCCATCATAAGTATTATTCACAATTCTTTACCCAATTCAACTCTCATTTAACTTTCGGTTCATATTCTATACCACATCACTCATATTTCAACAACAACTTTGAGAATTTCACACAATTTGTCAAATTAACATTAACCAAGCAATTTTCACACATATAGGCGATTTCACAAGAATCAAAATTATCCATACATACCTGGTGATGAGTTTTCTTCCTACTTTATGCTTACCCAAGATATCCTACTCTTGCCAACTTTGTTCTTGAAGACTCTTACTTCTACTCACTTCTTTTTACTAGAAATCAAGTTCAATAATCATGCATGAGTGTAAAAATTCTATTTTCAAAAGATATTATATGCAAACCTCTCTTTACCCAATTTAAAACTGAAAATCAAAGAAAATAGTTAGGGTTTTTACATTGAAAAGATTGGGGAAGTTGAATCCTTGCCCTAAGATCCCTTGGAATTAAGATGGTTGGAACAATCTTTGAAGATGAAAGATTTCTCTCTCTAAAAACCCTCTCTTCTCTCTCTAATTTTGGTAAGATGATATGATAAAATGAAGAAGAAGTGTGTTATATTAAAGAAGAGATCGGGTCAAAATGTTACAAAAATCTGGGCCGGAGTCAATTATGCGGTGCACTATGCGACCGCAGAATCAACATGCGGTCCGCATAGTGACCGCAGAATTGCCCCAAAGTTTACACAGGTTCTGTTAAGGAATGCGGCCAGAATGCGGTCCGCATGCTTGATCTGCGGTCGCAAAGTGCACCGCAGATTTGACATGCGATCGCATATCGACCGCACTTTTGACACGATTTTTGGGAAACTCTCCGGAACGTTTTGCGGCAAGAATGCGGTCCGCATGTCAGGTTTGCGATCGCATTCTTGACCGCATATTGGACACTTTTCGAAAAAATTAATTCTCTACATTTTTGAAACTTAAATCACTACCAAGGGTCCGAACCGCGGCGAGCTTGCTCGCCGCGAAGAATTCTACGCATTCCTAACACATTATTCGGACCACGACACCATAGCTACTAGGTTTTATGCACCAAAAATTTTACGGATATGCATAGGTAATCATATTAGTAAATGGGCCTATACGGTTGCTATAGGCCGATGCGTATGGCCCTAATATATGAATGAAATCATATTCATAGACGTTCAATTACTAAATAAAAACCACAATATATAAATGGAAGGTCCTATGACTACAACCGTATTAGTCAAATGGACTTATGTGGTTGCGTAGGCCGATGCGTTATGAACGTATGACATTATGTCACGCCCCAATTCGAGGGACATGACCGGCGCCTGACCGGGTAGCCCCAGTCAAGCGAACCTGGGTGCCTTTCCTAACCCGCGCGTTACCCATGTGTTGTTTATTACTTATAAGCCAAAGATCTTACCAATTATAACTGAATTCACATTTTCAAACATAACCACACTATTAACATTACTAACAAGTTTACAAATTACAACGCCCGACATATATATATATACATATATAGGCCATAGTCCCACAGTTTACTATCTACGGAGCCTCTAGGATACAAGGGATGATACAATACTTGCCGGTAACAAGGCTCCGGCTATACCTTACACAAAATCAAAATAAAGTCTAAACATAAGTGGCATGAGCCACGCAGGGCCCCGAGAAGGAAATGGGCTCACCAAAATGGGTAGTGGAAGATGAAGGATGCTACTGCCGATGAGCTGATGTACCTTCTACTGATCCACCTACAATCATGACACGAATGTAGTGTCCCGGGCAAAAGGGATGTCAGTACACTGGAATTGTACTGGTATGTATGGACAAGCTTTGTCCCAAGTAAACTCAAGCCATTAAACAAGTACATCACGATGATAAAACAACAAATGATTACACCAAGAAATAATAAAGCCAGCCAATTATGTTCCCACATTTACTCCGTTTCAAGTAGTTCTCAGCTCAAAGCACAATTAAATATCAACAAAGAAGGCAACAACCAAATATACACGGAAAGCATAATCAAGTCAAAGAAAGGGGCAATCAGTGCCCCACAGGTTGCAAACTCTCCTACTGTCTCCTTTCACAATTTCACATTAATGATTTCATATCAATTTCAATGGCGATTTCGATCGCTTTCCACCCTTATTACCCCGGCCACCCTTATTAGCTCGGCCACCCTTATTACCTCGGACACCCTTATCACCCCAACCCACACCTTATTACTTCGTGTTGCGGCGCGCAACCCGATCCCACCGTACAGTTTCAATCACAACAATCACAAACAGCAAACAAGGCACTACACAAGATCACAACAAGTGCAAATAAGCAATTTACAAATTGTTTCATGCTTTCAAATACTTTCAAACAAGTATCACAACCAAGTTACAGTGTTTCCATATTCGAGAGTACCCATACCATTATGTTCAACAATTTATCACAATTCAAGTGTTTCATTTCTTTCCCACAAGAAACCATGTATGCCATCATTTATCACAATTCTTTTCCAATCTCAACTTTCTTTTTATCTTTCGGTTCATATTCCATACCACACCACACATAGTTCAACATCAATTGAATACCCAACAACCAAATCAAAGAATTTCACAACGATTCCTCAAAATTATCACATACCAACGAATTGTACACATAAGGGCGATTTCACAAGAATCAAAGTTAGCCATACATACATGGAGTCGAATTTTACTTCTTTCAATCTCTTACTTAATCTCACCCAAGTTATCCTAAGTTTCCAACTTCCGTATTTGCAAACTCTTACTCCTACCTACTCCTCTTTTTTACTAAAATTCAAGTTCAAATAACATGCATGAGTGTTAAATTCTATTTTCAAAAGCTATTGTATGCAAATCTTTCTTTACCTTTGACAATTGAAAATTAGAGGGAAAAAAGGACTAGGGTTTTTACCTTTTAGAGATTTGGGGAAGATGACTTTTGCCCTAGGATCTTCCGGACCAAACGATTAGAAACAATCCTTGAAGATGGTTAGACTTCTCTCTCTAGAATCCCTCTTTCCTCTCTCTAGTTTTGCTGAGAAAATATGAGAAAATGAAGGTTTGAGGTGTTTTATTAAAGAAGGGGTCGGGTAAAAAATTTACAAAAATCTGGGCCGGGTCAATTCTGCGGTCGCATCTGCGATCACAGAATCAATATGCGGTCCGCATAATGACTGCAGAATTGCCTCAAAATTTTCACAGGTTCAGTTACGGAATGCGACCAAAATGCGGTCCGCATTCGTGTTCTCCGGTCGCAAAATGCACCGCATATTTGACATTAAAAAATTCTCAAGAAATTATGTGACAGATCTGCGGTTTGTATTTCCATTATGCGATCACATATTTGACCGCATTTTCAACACATGTTTGGAAAACATCTATTAAGCTTTGCGGTAGGAATGCGGTCCGCATAGCAGATCTGCAATCGCATTCCTGACCGCAGAATCGACATTTTCTGAAAAGTTGTTCTTTCAATTTTTGAATTTTTGAAACTTAAATCACTACCAAGTGTCCGCACCGCGTTCTACGCATTCCTAACACCTTATTCGGACCATGACACCACGACTACTAGGTTTCAAGCATAAAATTTTTACGGGGCCTTACATCCTCCCCCCTTAAGATCATTCGTCCTCGAATGAAGATTTTTAAAATCAGTTGGTTTTGAAAGACATGATATGCAAATTGTAAAAATTTTCACTAACTTCTATATTTTAGAAAACTTTCGCCAGAGTTTCTTTTGTATTATGGATATATCCACCTGTCAGAGATCCCCCAACACATATTACCAAACAACAACACACATTTACAACAATTTCCACAACTTGCACACACTTCCTTACCTCAACGATTGCACATATTCTATCACATTGTTACATTTGCACATAAACTAGTCACTTCAATGAGTCCTTACCTTATTTAACCGTCTCAATACACCACATACACAAAAACAAACAATTATCTATCTACACTTACTATTAGTTGTTTATTTAACACATAAATCTTTATAAGGCTTTCATTTATCAAGAAAGGTTTAAGTGACCCAAGGTAACAACACATTAAGAGGGAAACAATTTGGACAAGACAATAGTTACTAGGAGTAGAAGGATCGCCTAATTTCTACTAAGCTTGATCAAACAAATGGGGGTACTTTTCCTTCATCTCTTTTTCTGCCTCCCACGTGGCCTCCTCAACTTGTTGACTTCGCCACAATACTTTAACAGAGGCAACTTCTTATTTCTCAACTTACGAACTTGCCTATCAAGGATGGCAACCAGAACTTCTTCATATGATAAATCCTCATTAACCTCAATAGCCTCGACCGGCATGATGGTGGATGGATCTCCAATCACTTTCTTCAACATGGACACATGGAACACGGGGTGCACTGATGACATTTCAGGAGGCAACTCCAGCCTATAAGCAACTTGCCCGATTCTTTGAACAATCCGATATGGCCCGACATACCTAGGACTCAATTTCCCTTTCTTTCCGAATCGCATGACTCCCTTCATAGGAGATACCCTCAAGAACACCCAATCATCGACTTGAAACTCCAAATCCATTCGGCGAACGTCTGCATAGGATTTTTGACGACTCTGTGCTGTTTTTATCCTCTCTTCAATAACCTTAACTTTTTCCATAGCTTCGTACACCAGATCTGGCCCTAGCAATTCCGCTTCACCTACCTCAAACCATCCAATTGGCGACCTACACCTCCTCCCGTACAATGCCTCAATTGGGGCCATCTGAATGCTAGCATGAAAGCTATTATTGTAAGCAAATTCTATCAGTGGCAAGTGTTCATCCCAATTACCTTTAAAATCCAAGACACAAGCCCGCAACATATCTTCAAGCGTCCGAATAGTCCGTTCGGCCTGACCGTCGGTCTGCGGATGAAAAGCTGTGCTGAGATTCACCTGAGTTCCCAAACCTTGCTGAAACTTCTTCAAAAGTTAGCTGTGAACTGAGCCCCGCGATCCGAGATAATAGAAAGTGGAGTGCCATGAAGCCTTACTATCTCCTTGATGTACAACCTTGCATATTGCTCCGCAGTATCAGTGGACTTGACTGGCAGGAAGTGAGCTGATTTGGTGAGTCGATCCACTCTCACCCATATTGAGTCAAACTTACGCTGAGTGCGAGGTAACCCTACCACGAAATCCATATTGATCATCTCCCATTTCCACCTTGGTATTTCTATAAGCTAAGTTAATCCACCGGGCCGTTGATGCTCGGCCTTCACTTGTTGACAGTTCGAGCACTTAAATACAAAGTTCGCCACATCATTTTTCATACCGTTCCACCAATAAATCTCCTTGAGATCATGATTCATTCTCGTGGAACCTGGGTGCACAAAATACCTGGAAATATGGGCCTCTGCCATCACTCTCTCCCGAAGCTCGTCCATGTCCGGGACACATAGCCTACCTTGACACCGCAATACACCATCCTCGCTACAAAGTACAAATGTGAGGTCTTGTCACCCATAACTGCTTCCTTTACTCGAACCAATGCTGGATCCATGAACTATTTTTCCTTGATTTCCGCCACCAATGATGATTTTGCTCCATTATGCACCAAAACTTTCCCCTCGTCTGACGCATAGATACGAACCCCCAAACTGGCCAATTGGTAAACCTCCCGAGCCGGGGGTCTCTGATCCAGATCCAAATGAGCCAAACTACCCATGGATATTCGGCTAAGAGCGTCGACCACCACATTTGCCTTCCCTGGATGGTACAATATGTTCATATCATAGTCTTTAAGCAATTCTAACCACCGCCGCTGCCTTAGATTCAACTCCTTCTATTTGAACAAATACTGGAGGCTCTTGTGGTCTGAAAACACATCTACATGAACTCCATAAAGATAGTGCCGGTATGAAAGAATACGTGTACATGTTCAAGAATCCATCGGCACGATCCGTGATGCCCTCACTAGAGAAAATGCCTGTAACACCACTTTCTCGCTCATCCGCAGTCTTTTCTCACTAACTCAAGATGCTCTTATGTTATCAAAGAAGTGGCCTTCGATGTTGTAAGGCCCCGTAAAATTTTTGTGCTTGAAACCTAGTAGTCGTGGTGTCATGGTCCGAATAAGGTGTTAGGAATGCGTAGAACGCGGTGCGGACACTTGGTAGTGATTTAAGTTTCAAAAATTGAAAGAATATGTTTTTCCAGAAAATGTCGATTCTGCGATCAGGAATGCGATCGCAGATCTGCTATGCGGACTGCATTCCTACCACAGAGTTTAATAGAATGTTTCCCAAAAATTGTGTTGAAAATATGCGATCGCATAACAAAAATACGAACCGCAAAACCATCGCATAATTCCTTAAGGATTTTTTAGGGTCAATTCCGCGGTGCATTATGCGACCGCAGAACACGAATGCGGACCGTATTCTTGTCGCATATCGTAACAGAACATGTGATTTTTGGTAGAAATTTTGCGGTCCATTATGCGGACCGCATGTTAATTCTGCGATCGCAGATGCGACCGCAGATTTCACTCGGCCCAGATTTTTCTAAAATTATAACCCGATCTTTTTTTTTCTCCTATTTTCTTAACAAAACTAGAGAGAGGAAAGAGGGGTTCTAGAGAGAGAAATCTAACTATCTTTAAAGATTGTTCCAATCGTTTGGTCCGAAAGATCCTAGGGCAAAAGTCATCTTCCCCAAATCTCTAAGAGGTAAAAACCCTAGTCATTTTCCTCTAATTTTTCAGTTTTCAAAGGTAAAGAAAGAATTGCATACAATAGCTTTTGGAAATAGAATTTGACACTCATGCATGTCATTTGAACTTGAAATTTAGTAAAAGAAGTGGTTAGGAGTAAGAGTTTGCAAAAACGGAAGTCGGCAACATAGGATAACTTGGGTGAGCTAAGTAAGAGATTGAAGGAAGTAAATTCGACACCAGGTATGTATGGCTAACTTTGATTCTTGTGAATTCACCCTTATGTGTACAATTAGTTTGGTTTGTGATAATTTTAAGGAATTGTTGAGTGATTCTTTGATTTTGTTGCTGGGTATTCAATTGATGTTGAACTATGTGTGGTGTGGTAGGGAATATGAACTGAAAGATATAAAGGGAATTGAAATTGGTAAAGAATTGAGAACAATTGTTGTGATGGCATACATGGTTTCTTGTGGAAAGAAATGAAACACTTGAATTGTGGTAAATTGTTGAACATAATGGTATGGGTACTCTCGAATATGGAAACATTGTAACTTGGTTGTGATATTGGTTTGAAAATTATTTGAGAACATGAACCAATTTGTAAATTGCTTATTTGTACTTGTTGTGACCTCGTGTAGTGCCTTGTTTGTTGTTTGTGATTGTTGTGATTGAAACTGTACGGTGGGATCGGGTTGCGTGCCGCAACACGAAGTAATAATATGTGGGTTGGGGTGATAAGGGTGGCCGAGGTAATAAGGTTGGAAAGCGATCGAAATCTCCATTGAAATTGATATAAAATCATTTATGTGAAATTGTGAAAGGGAGACAGCAGGAGTGTTTGCGACCTGTGGGGCACTGATTTCCCCTTTGTTTGACTTGATTGTGCTTTTCCATGTTTGTTCGCTTGTTGCCTTCTTGTTGATCTTTAATTGTGCTTGAGTTGAGAACTATTTGAAACGAAGTAAATGTGGGAACATGGTTGGCTGGATTTATTATTTCTTGGTGTAATCATTTGTTGTCTTATCATCGTGATTTACTTGTTTAATGGCTTGAGTTTACTTGGGACAAAGCTTGTCCATACATACCAGTACAATTCAAGTGTACTGACGTCCCTTTTGCCGGGGACGCTACATTCGTGTTATGATTGTAGGTGGATCAGTAGCAGGCACTTCAGCTCATAGGCAGTAGTATCCTTCACCTTCCACTACCCTTTTTGGTGAGCCCCTTTCTTCCTCGGGCCTCTGTGTGGTTCACGACACTTTTGTTTAGATTTCATTTTGGTTCTGTAAGGTATAGTCGGAGCCTTGTTACCGACAAGTATTGTATCATCCCTTGTATCCTAGAGTCTCCATAGACACGTAAACTGTGGGATTTCAGCCTTATGTGTATATTATGTCGGGCTTTGTAAATTGTAAAATTGTTAGTAATGTTAATAGTGTGGTTATGTTTGAAAAATATGAATTCAGTTATAATTGGTAAGATCATTGGCTTATAAGTACTAAACAACACAGGGGTAACGCGCGGGTTAGGAAAGGCACCCAGGTCCGCTTGACTGGGGTTACCCGATCGGGCGCCAGTCATGTCACTCGAATTGGGGCATGACACAATACTTGGGCACACAAATTTTTAAGTATCCTAGGATGTCTCGAAGCCGTGTCTAGTAGCGCCCTTCTTATCGGTGTGTTGTCGACCACATCTATAAGTTGGGGGCTACACGGACATTTAGGAATTTACCCATTTCTTTGTTATTCTATATCGTGCGGTAAAGTGCAAGGTGGAAGTATTTATGTCTAATTCGCTCCTCGTTCCAAAATTTTCAGAATATGGCGCCTAAGAAGAAAGCTAGACTTGGCCTTGGGGCCAATGCCACCCCAAGTGTGGCTGCAAATCATGTACCTGATACCGTGGGTGAGAATGACCCACCAATCCTGAATCTGCCCGGTCCATCTATTCCAGTTCCAGTATCTCTAACAATGATCTTAGATGAGCCATTCATATGTTGACACAGTTAGTGGCCGCCCAAGCCCAGAGATCCCATGATGCCCCTACGTCCTCCAGCGGACAGAGAGATTCCTCCGGTTCTAGAGTCCACCAGTTCCTGCGGTTGGCCCCTCCAGAATTCTCAAGCACAGACCTAGAGGCCGATCCGCAGGACTTACTTGATGAGATATATAAGACCCTCAGAGTGAAGGCTACAGATATAGAGGGGCTAGAGTTGGCTTCATACCAGATGAAGGGAGCGGCACATTCATAGTTTGAGATGTGGGAAGATTCCCGTGAGGAGGGGAGCCCTCCGGCTTGATGGGAGGAGTTTGTAGATGCATTCATGGACCACTTCTTGCCTGCCGAGACGATGGCAGCCCGTGCTACTGAGTTTGAGGTCCTCAAACAGGGCAGTATGAGTGTTTGGGAATATCACATGGAGTTCGTGAGGCTGTCCAAATATGCTCCTCATCTAGTGTCGACCATGGATGCTCGGGTTCGACGGTTTGTTCAGGGCCTTAGCCCTTTGGTAGTGAATGAGGCCGCCACAGTAGCTTTGCACTTAGATATGAATTATGGGAGGATTGTAGGGTTTGCTCAGGCTACAGAGGCCACGAAGTTCAAGATTCGGGCAGAGAGAGAGAGTAGCAGGAGGGCCCGATCAATGGGTCATTTGGGGAGATCACTTACAGGGAGAGGGCCATCAGGGCCATCCCAGCCATATGCCCAGTCATCAACAAGTGCACCACCCTCTGTCCACAACCATCAGTTGGGTAGTCATTCGAGACCAGGTTCAGACAGCAGGAGGTCTCGCCAGTCTGGTCGTCCTGGGGTGAGGTCCCAACAGTAGGGGAGACCTACATGCCCCAAATGTTGAAGATTTCATACAAAGACCTGCTACCTTGACATCACGATATGCTTCAGGTGCGGGGTGAGAGGTTACATTTCTGCTATTGTGGTTTGCCGGGAGAGTCGGCCCTGAAATTTGAAGTATTTTTGGGACACTTAGTCCCTAAATGAGAGCTTTAAAGATAGAAAATGGTCCGTAATCGGAACAGTGTTAAGACGATCTCGGAACGGAAATCCGATGGTTCCATTAGCTCCGTTGGGTGATTTCGGGGTTGGGAGAGCATTCGGAATGTATTTTGGAGGTCCTTAGCTCAATTAGGCTTGAAATGCCGAAGTTTGAAATTTTGGCGAATCCGAACGATAGGTGAGATTTTTATCCGGGGGTCGGAGTGGAATTCTGACAATTTCTGTAGCTTCGTTATGTGAATTTGGATATGTCAGCAAATTTTCAAGTCATTCGGATGTCGTTTGGTCGGGCTTTAGATCGAATGTGCAATTCGGAAAGTTTTAAGAAATTTAGGCTTGAATTCGATGTGAATTATTGATTTTTGATGTTATTTTGGCGATTTGATCACGCGAGCAAGTTCGTATGATGTTTTTAAGTCAGTGTGCATATTTGGTTTGGAGCCCCGAGGGCTCGGGTGAACTTTGGATAGGCCACGAGATCAATTTTTCATGTTAGAAGTTGCTGTCTGCAACTGGTCTGCAGAGTTCGCAAATGCGAACAATAGTTCGCAAATGCGAACTCCCCACTATTCTCCAGAGTTCGAAAATGCGAACAATAGTTCGCAAATGCGAACTCCCCCCTACTGTGCCTGTGTTCGCAAATGCGAACTATAGTTCGCAAATGCGAACTCGACACTATTCTGCCTGGGTTCGCAAATGCGAACAATAGTTCGCAAATGCGAACCTCCCAATATTTAGCCTGTGTTCGCAATTGCGAACAATAGTTCGCAAATGCGAACTTCCCAGCCTTAGCTTATTTTTCAAACTCCGGAAATTGGTCGGGGTTCGCAATTGCGAACCCATGTTCGCAAATGCGAACACAGAGACCTGTAAATCACGATTTTCAGTTCATTTCTTCACTTTTTACAAACCAAAAACACCCATTTGCGATTCTTCACGGATTCCTTCTTCTTCCAAACAATTGTAAGTCACTTTTTACTTAATTCTTTCAATTCTTAACATCATTATACATGCTTTTCAATAGAAATCAAAGGTTTTCATGGTAGAATTTCTTGTTTTTGGTAGAATATAGGGTTTTTCATAAATTGGGAAATTGGACCTCGAATTGAGGTCCGATTTTGAAACAAATCATATACTTGAACTCAGGGGGGGGGTAACCGGATTTTGGTCCGAACCCCGAGTTCCGACCATGTGGGCCCGGGGTCGAAATTCACTATTCCGGGCAGAATGTTGTAAAAGTTGTAATTGGCCTTAGGAATTAGTTTTTTGAGTAGTATTGATGATATTAATTCAATTGTGTATAGATACGATTGGATTGGAGCCAAATTTGAAAGGAAAAGGCATTGCCACGTATTGAATTGTTCGTAAACATTGAGGTAAGTGGCTTGTCTAACCTCGTGTGGGGGACTTTCACCCCTAGGATATTATGTGATATTTTAAATGCCTTGTACGCGAGGTGACGGGCGTGTACATGCGCTGGTTGTTGAACACATACTTTACTTAAAATGTTCAATGAGTGATATTCCCGTTTTTAGTTGTTAAATTCGATATTCCTACCCAGTAGCAGTTAGAGAAGCATGATTATGTAGTATTTAACTGTCTAGTTGCCTAATTGTCTTACTTGAGTTTTCTTGGTAATCGTCGGCGCTGTTTATCGGCGAAGTTATCGTTAAGCATATTATACTTCTCTCTGTGTATTCCTTTACTTGCTGTGGTTGTGGACTGCGGGTTCGATTCCCGGAGATCCTGAGATTTATTGAAATGTGGACTGCGGGTTCGATTCCCGGAGATCCTGAGATTTATTGAAATGTGGACTGCGGGTTCGATTCCCGGAGATCCTGAGATTTATTGAAATGTGGACTGCGGGTTCGATTCCCGGAGATCCTGAGATTTATTGAAATGTGGACTGCGGGTTCGATTCCCGGAGATCCTGAAATCTATTGAGACATGGGCTGCGGGTTCGATTCTCGGAGACCCACGGGTACTGAAAATGGGACCGTGGGTTCAATTCCCACAGGTCCTGGACTTGTTTTATTGAGTTGGTTATTTGTTGTTAGCTTAATTGTAGACGGTTGCAGTAATCATTTTATTGTTGTTATTGCGGAAATTATTATCATTTAAACTTTTTATTATTGTTATTATCACTATATTATTGCTTCTCAGTAGGGCCTTGACCTTCCTCGTCACTACTCAATCGAGGTTAGGCTTGGCACTTACTGAGTACCGCCGTGGTGTACTCATGCTACTCTTCTGCACACTTTTATTGTGCAGATCCAGGTACATCAGAGCATGCTCGTGCTAGGTGATTCCGCAGCTTTCTGGGAGACCTCGAGGTATGATCTGCTACGTCCGCGGATCCGGAGGCTTTTCCTTCTATTCTGATAGTATTAGTTGATATTTTTCCTTCATTTCGTTGTTAGATACGCTTTACACATAGAGCCACAGTGTATATTCTCTTTTTGTCTGTGTTGCCGTGGGATTTCGGATCTTGGTAACGTTTTATTCAGTGTGTTGACGAATGTATGTGCCAAGCGGCACGGATTACATACCTTTTTATGCTATTTTTCCGCTGTTTCTTATTTAAGTGTTCATAGCTTGTGTATTCCGCATCGTGTTAGGCTAACCTAGTCGCGAAGACTGGGTGCCGTCATAAAAGGTTCACGATTTGTGAACTAGGGTTGTGACAAGTTTGTATCAGAGCTCTAGGTTCATAGGAGTCACGGGACACATACCAGTTACTTAGAGTCTCGCGGATCGATACGGAGACGTCTGTATTTATCTATGATAGGCTATGTAACTGGTTAGGAAACTCTTCATTTCTTTTGGATTCCTTGTCATGCGACATTTTTGGCACCAAATCTAAACTTCGGCTTTCTATTCTCTCACAGATTGTGAGGACACGTGCTACTCGTAAGGATCAAGCACACGCGCCGCCTGCTGCCGCCGCCAGAGGCCGGGGCCGTGGTAAAGGACGAGGACGCACTCGAGGTGCAGCCACAGCACCCGCGCACACTGCCACTGAGGTACCACCAGTGGATCAGGTTGGAGCGAAGGCACCTGGTACACCGACTACAGCTGCTACTACTCCAGCACTCCAGGAGACCCTGGCCCAGTTCATGAGCATGTATAATACTTTAGCTCAGGCAAGGTTACTTCCTCTCACTGCAGCTACATCTCAGGCCGGGGGAGGGGCCCAGACTCCTGCATCCGTTACACCGGAGCAGCGTGTGCCAGTGGGACAGGTTCTAGATGTTTTGGTTATGCCTCCTGCCGCCCCAGCACAGCCCGGAGGTGGACCAGCTGCCTCTGAGGACGAGCAGCGTAGATTGGAGAGGTTCGAGAAATATGACCCTCCAGTGTTTAGTGGTTTGGCTTCAGATGATGCATTGGGTTTTCTAGAGGAGTGTCATCGTATTCTTCGTACTACGGGGATTGTGGAGACCAGCGGGGTTTCCTTCTGCTTTTCAGTTTCGTGGGGCCGCTTATGATCGGTGGCGCACGTATGAGTTGGATAGTCCAGAGGAGTCTGCTTCATTGACTTGGACGCAGTTTTCGGATCTGTTTTTGAGGGAGTTTGATCCACGCAGCCTCGAGGGATTCTTGGCGCTCGAGTTTGAGCGGCTGCGACAGTGCTCCATGTCCGCATCGCAGCAGCTATCGCTCGACCCATCTCAGCCAGGCACGCACCGGCTTTGGTAGCCACTGTTTGGGAGAGAGTGCGAGATTTATCGAGGGCCTTGTTCCGCCCATCCGATCCGGCATAGCCAGAGAGTTGGAGACAGATATATCTTATCAGCAGGCAACTAGCATTGCCAAGAGGATCGAGAGTATGCTCCCCAGAGAGAGAGAGAGAGAGGCCGAGAGGTCTCGTCGAGTCGGGCCATTTCTCCGGTGCCCGCACCTCAGCAGCCCGGTCGTTTTGGCGGGGGTTATTTCGGCCGACCAGCTCACTCACGCACGGCCCGCACCAATAGTATTCCGTGTCTTCCGAGCACCTCGGAGCCTTATTATGCTCCCCGCTTTCCGGCACCCCTACGGGGTCCTTCCAGGGGTCAAACTAGCGGGGGTGAGGCCGGTTAGTCACAACCACCGCGTCCTCCCACAGCTTGTTTTGAGTGCGGGGATACTCGCCACCGGGTTGGGGAGTGCCCCAGCGCAGAGAGAGCCCCTCATCGGTCATCATAGCATCCACATGGTTCTCAGGGCCGCAGACTATCATTCCAGCCCCGACCGCCACTCCACTCGTCCAGCGCCCGTGGGCGGGGTCGTAGTTCCAGAGGCCGCCCCGGAGAGGGGGACAGTGCCGCATTCTCATGCTATTCCCGACGCGCCGCGCTGTCGCATCCGATTCCGTTATCGTCGTGTATTATTATGGTTAGTCACGAGGAGGCATCGGTTCTATTCGACCCCGGTTCCACTTTTTTTTTTTTTTTTTCTTACTTTGCTTCTCATCTGGGTGTGCCTCGGATTCTTTGAGTGCCCCCATTTATGTTTCCACTCCGGTGGGTGATTCTTTGGCTGTGGACCACGTATATCGGTCGTGTTTGGTTACCATTTGTGATTTTGAGACCGGAGCGGATCTATTGTTGCTCGGGATGGTCGATTTTGATATTATTCTGGGCATGGACCGGTTGTCGCCCCATTATGCTATTCTTGATTGTCACGCCAAGACCGTGACACTGGCTATGCCAGGCATTCCACGTATTGAGTGGAGTGGTACTCTAGATCACACCCCTAGCCGTGTTATTTCTTTTCTCAGAGCTCAGCGTATGGTTGAGAAGGGGTGTGCTGCTTATCTAGCCTATGTGCGGGACGTCAGTGTTGACACTCCCTCTATTGATTCTGTTCACGTGGTACGTGACTTTGCTGATGTATTTCCAGCTGATCTTCCGGGCATGCCGCCCGACAGAGATATTGACTTTGCTATTGACTTGTTGCCGGGCACTCAGCCCATTTCTATTCCACCGTACCGTATGGCTCCTCCCGAGCTGAAGGAGTTGAAGGATCAGTTACAGGAGTTATTAGGGGGGGAGGATGTAAGGCCCCGTAAAATTTTTGTGCATAAAACCTAGTAGTTGTGGTGTCATGGTCCGAATAATGTGTTAGGAATGCGTAGATTTCTTCCAGCTCGCCGCGGAAGACTTGCAAGCTCGCCGCGGTTCGGACCCTTGGTAGTGATTTAAGTTTCAAAATATAGAGAATAAAATTTTCCAGAAAAATGTCAAATATGCGGTCAAGAATGCGACCGCAAACCTGACATGCGGACCGCATTCTGACCGCAAATCGTTCCAGAGAGTTGCCCAAAATCGTGTCAAAAGTGCGGTCGATATGCGATCGCATGTCAAATCTGTGGTGCACTTTTGCGACCGCAGAATCAACATGCGGTCCGCATAGTGACCGCATTCCTTAACGGAACCTGCATAAACTTTGAGGCCATTTTGCGGTCACTTTGCGGACCGCATGTGGATTCTGCGGTCGCATAGTGACCGCATATTTGACCCCGGCCCAGATTTTGTAACATTTTGACCCGATCTCTTCTTTAATATAACACACTTCTTCTTCATTTTATCATATTATCTTACCAAAAATTAGAGAGAGAAGAGAGGGTTTTTAGAGAGAGAAGTTCTTCATCTTCAAGGATTGTTTCAACCACTTAATTCCAAGGGATCCTAGGGCAAGGATTCAACTTCCCAAATCTTTTCAAGGTAAAAACCCTAACTATTTTCTTGATTTTCAGTTTTAATTGGGTAAAGAGAGGTTTTCATATAATAGCTTTTAAAAGTAGAATTTTTACACTCATGCATGATTATTGAACTTGATTTCTAGTAAAAAGAAGTGAGTAGAAGTAAAAGTCTTCAAGAACAAGGTTGGCAAGAGTAGGATATCTTGGGTAATCATAAAGTAGGAAGAAAACTCATCACCAGGTATGTATGGCTAATTTTGATTCTTGTAAAATCGCCCAAATGTGTGCGAATTGTTTTTGGCATGTGTCAAATTGAGAAATTTTATGTAATCCTTTGATTTCCTTGTTGAGCATTTGATTGATGTTGAACTATGTATGGTATGGAATATGAATTGAAAGATAAAAAGGTAATCGAGGTTGGTAAAGAATTGGGAACAACCATTGTGATGGCATATTTGGCTTATTGTGGAAAGACTTTGAAACACCTTAATTGTGGTGAATTGTTGAACATGATTATGTGGGCATTTTCGATTTTGGAATACTTGTAACATGGTTGTGATATTGAATTGAGAAGAAATTGAGAACATGAACCAATGTGTAAGTTGCTTATTTGAACTTGTTGAAATTGTGTGTAGTACCTTATCTCCTGTTTGAAATTGTTGTGTTTTCAACTGTAAGGCGGGGTCGTGTTGCGCGCCGCAACGTGGGGAAATAAGGTGTGGGTTGGGGTGATAAGGGTGGCCGAGGTAATAAGGGTGGTCAGGGGCAATAAGGATGGAAAGCGATCGAAATCGCTATTGAAAATTGATACAAAAATCAATAATGTGAAATTGCGAAAGGAGACAACAGGAGAGTTTGCAACCCTGTGGGGCACTGATCGCCCCTTTGTTTGACTACTTGTGCTTTACGTGATTGATTGGTTATTGTTAAATTGGTTGATTGTAGAAAGTGCTTTGTGTTGAGAATTATTTGAAATAAGGAAAATGTGGAAACATGGTTGGCTGGCTTAATTAATTGTTGATGTAATTTAATGGCTTGAGTTTACTTGGGACAAAGTTTGTCCATACATACCAATACAATTCAAGTGTACTGACGTCCCTTTTGCCGGGGGCGCTACATTCGTGTTATGATTGTAGGTGGATCAGCAGCAGGCACTTCAGCTCATCGGCAGTAGTATCTTTCATCCTCCACTGCCCGTTTTTGGTGAGCCCCTTTCTTCCTCGGGGCCTTGTGTGGTTCTTGCCACTTCGATTTAGATTTTCATTTTGGTTTGTAAGGTATAGCCGGAGCCTTGTTACCGGCAAGTATTGTATTTCCCTTTTGTATCCTAGAGGCTCTGTAGACATGTAAACTGTGGGACTCCAGTCTTATGTATATATTGTGTTATGTCGGGCGTTGTAAAAATTGAAATCTAGTTAATGAATCACTCGTATCATTTTATTTGTTTAATGTGAAATCAATTATGATTAGAAATATATTTGGTTAATGAGAAACAGTCATCACAGGGGTAACGCGTGGGAATGAAAGGCACCCAGGTCCGCTTGACTGGGGTAACCCGGTCAGGCGCCGGTCATGTCCCTCGATTTGGGGCGTGACAAACTTGGTATCCGAGCTTAAGGTTTTAAAGTGTCCTAGGATGTCTCGGAGCCGTGTCTAGTAGTGCCCTTCTTATAGGTGTGTTGTCGACCACATCATATAAGTAGGGGGCTACACGGGCATTTAGGAATTTACCTATTTCTTTGTTAATCTATGTCGTGCGGTAAAGTGCAATGTGGAAATATCCGTGTCTAATTCGTGCCTTGTTCCCAAATTTTCAGAATATGGCACCTAAGAAGAAGGCTAGACTTGGCCTTAGGGCCAATACCGGCCCAAGTGCTGCTGTTAATCATGTACCCGATGCCGTGGGAGAGAATGACCCACCAGTCCCGAATTTGCCTGGCCCATCTGTTCAAAACCCAAGTGTCCCTATTCCAGCCGCGGCAGAGGATGCCACCGTTCCTCCTGCCGGTATTCCTGACTCAGATACAGTTCCTTCTTCGGGTTCTGGTATCTCTAATGAAGAACTTAGGGGAGCCATCCATATGTTAACACAGCTAGTGGCCGCCCAGTCCCAGAGATCCCATGATGCCCCTGCGTCCTCCAGTGGACAGGGAGATTCCTCCGGTTTTAGAGTCCACCAGTTCCTGCGGTTGGCCCCTCCAGAATTCTCAGGTACAGACCTAGAGGCCGATCCGCAGGACTTTTTTGATGAGATATATAAGACCCTTAGAGTGATGAAGGCCACAGATATAGAGGGGGTAGAGTTGGCCTCATACAAGTTGAAAGGAGCGGCACGTTCATGGTTCGAGATGTGGGAGGATTCCCGCGAGGAGCGGAGTTCTCCGACTAGATGGGATGAGTTCGTAGATGCTTTCATGGACCACTTCTTGCCTGCCGAGACAAAGGAAGCCCGTGCCACTGAGTTCAAGGTCCTCAAACAGGGTAGTATTAATGTTTGGGAGTACCACATGGAATTCATGAGATTGTCTAAGTACGCTCCTTATTTAGTGTCGACCATGGATGCCCGTCTTCGACGGTATGTTTAGGGACTTAGCCCTTTGGTAGTAAATGAGGCTGCCACGGCATCTTTGCACTCAGATATGAACTATGGGAGGATTGTGGGGTTTGTTCAGGCCATAAAGGCTAGAAAGTTGAAGATTCGTGCGGAGAGAGAGAGGAGCATCAGGGCCCGGTCAATGGGATCATTTCTAGGGAGAGGGTCATCAGGGCCATCCCAGTCATATGCTCAGTCTTCAGTGAGTGCACCATCATCTGTGCACAATCATCAGCAGTGTAGTCACTCGAGACCCAGTTCAGACAACAGAAGGTCTCGCCAGTCTGGTCGTCCTGGGGTGAGATCCCAGCATCAGGGGAGACATACATGCCCCAAGTATGGGAGATTTCATACAGAGACCTGCTACCTAGATATTCCGATATGCTTGAGGTGCGGGGTGAGAGGTCACACACAGCGAGACTGTTGTGCACCCAGTCTGGGTTTGGGTAGGGGATCCGCTCAGTCGTTTGGTTCTTCGGCTGCTACATCATTAGCACGTCCTGCGGCAATATCAAGGCATGGTGCAGCTAGGGGTGGAGCTCATGGTAGGGGTGGACCTAGACGATTCTATGCATTGAGTGGCTGCCAGAGTGCTGAGGCTTCTCCAGATGTTGTTACAGGTATCTTGTATGTTCAGAATATGGATTGCTATGCCCTTATTGATCCAGGGTCCTCCTTGTCTTATGTTACTCCATTCATTGCTTCAAGCTTTGGGATAGAACCCGAACAGCTTCATGAGCCGTTCTCTGTGTTGACTCCTATTGGTGATTCTATTACAGCCTCACGAGTCTATAGGAATTGTGTTGTTACGGTGGGTGGTCGTGATACCACAACCGACCTTATTGAGCTTGGGATGGTAGATTTTGATGTAATTATGGGGATGGATTGGCTCTATTCGTGCTTTGCCAAACTTGACTGTCGGACGAGAGTTATGAGGCTCGAGTTCCCTAACGAGCCAGTTATTGAATGGAGAGGAAATGGTGTAGTGCCAAGGGGTAGGTTTATTTCCTACCTTAAGGCTTCGAAGATGATTAAGAAAGGGTGTATCTATCACCTGGTTCGGGTAACGGATACCACCTCAGATGTGCCTACCCTCGAGTCCGTGCCAATTGTGAATGAATTTCCCGAAGTGTTTCCAGATGAGCTTCCAGGCATCCCGCCGGATAGGGAGATTGATTTCGGGATCGATGTAATGCCAGATACTCAGCCAATATCCATTCCACCATGCAGAATGGCGCCAGCAGAGTTAAGGGAGTTAAAGGAGCAGTTGAGGGATTTATTAGAGAAAGGGTTCATACGACCGAGTGTGTCGCCGTGGGGAGCTCCGGTTCTCTTTGTCAGAAAGAAGGATGGGTCACTTCGAATGTGTATTGATTATCGGCAGCTTAACAAAGTCACCATTAAGAATAAATATCCATTGCCTCGAGTGGATGATCTGTTTGACCAATTGCAGGGAGCGAGGTTCTTCTCAAAGATTGATTTACGGTCCGGGTACCACCAGTTGAAAATCAGGGAGCAGGATATTCCTAAGACCGCCTTCAGAACTCGTTATGGTCACTTCGAGTTTTTGGTCATGTCTTTTGGGCTAACCAACGCCCAAGCAGCTTTCATGGACCTTATGAATCGGGTTTTCAAGCCATTCCTAGATTCCTTTGTGATTGTATTCATTGACGATATTCTCATCTACTCTCGAAGCAAGGAAGATCATGCCGTTCACCTCAGAGCAGCATTGCAGACCCTTCTTCAGGCATCAATTGTATGCCAAGTTCTCAAAATGTGAGTTTTGGTTGGAGTCCGTAGCTTTTCTAGGGCATGTTATTTCCAGCGAGGGAATTATGGTGGATCCTCAGAAGATTGCGGCAGTGAAAGATTGGCCTAGACCCACGACCCCGACAGAGATTCGCAGCTTTTTGGGTCTGGCAGGGTACTATCGGAGGTTTGTAGAGGGATTCTCAACCCTCGCCTCCCCATTGACTAAATTGACGCAGAAAGCAGTTAAGTTCCAGTGGTCCGAAGCATGTGAGAAAAGTTTCCAAGAACTGAAGTCAAGATTGACCTCGGCACTAGTATTGGCCTTGCCAGAAGGCACAGAGGGATTTGTAGTCTATTGTGATGCCTCCATAGTCGGTTTGGGATGTGTATTGATGCAGCACGGAAAGGTTATAGCTTATGCTTCCAGGCAACTCAAGAACCATGAGAAGAATTATCCGACGCATGATTTGGAACTTGCAGCTGTTGTGTTTGCCTTGAAAATATGGCGACACTATCTTTATGGGGTTCATGTAGATGTGTTTTCGGACCACAAGAGCCTCCAGTATTTGTTCAAGCAGAAAGAGCTGAATCTGAGACAGCGGCGGTGGTTAGAATTACTCAAGGACTATGATATGGACATATTGTACCATCCAGGGAAGGCAAATGTGGTAGCCGACGCTCTTAGTCGAAAATCCATGGGTAGTTTGGCTCATTTGGGTGTGGATCAGAGACCCCTGGCTCGAGAGGTCTACCAATTAGCCGGCTTGGGGGTTCGTATTTCGGCGTCAGACGAGGGGGATATCTTGGTGCATAATGGAGCAGAATCATCATTGGTTGCGGAAATCAAGGAAAAACAGTTCATGGATCCAGCATTAGTTCGGGTAAAGGAAGCAGTCATGAATAACAAGACCTCAGCATTTGTACTCAGCAGCCAAGATGGTGTATTGCGGTGTCAAGATAGGCTATGTGTTCCGGATGTGGACGAGCTTCGGGAAAGGGTAATGGCAGAGGCTCATATTTCCAGGTATTCGGTACACCCAGGTTCAACGAAAATGTATCACGATCTCAAGGAGATTTATTGGTGGAACGGTATGAAAAGGGATGTGGCAAGCTTTGTAGCTAAATGTCCGAACTGTCAACAAGTGAAGGCCGAGCATCAACGGCCCGGTGGATTAATTCAGCTTATAGAAATACCAAGGTGGAAATGGGAGATGATCAATATGGATTTCGTGGTGGGGTTACCTCGCACTCAGCCTAAGTTCGACTCAATATGGGTGATAGTGGATCGACTCACCAAATCAGCTCACTTCCTGCCTGTCAAGTCCACTGATACCGCGGAGCAATATGCAAGATTGTACATCAAAGAGATAGTAAGGCTTCATGGCACTCCACTTTCTATCATCTCAGATCGCGGGGCTCAGTTCACGGCTAACTTTGGGAAGAAGTTTCAGCAAGGTTTGGGAACTCGAGTGAATCTCAGCACAGCTTTCCATCCACAGACCGATGGTCAGGCCGAGCGGACCATTCAGACGCTTGAAGATATGTTGCGGGCTTGTGTATTAGATTTTAAAGGTAATTGGGATGAACACTTGCCACTGATAGAATTTGCTTACAATAACAGCTATCATGCTAGCATTCAAATGGCCCCGTTTGAGGCATTGTACGGGAGAAGATGTAGATCGCCAATCGGGTGGTTTGAGGTAGGTGAAGCGGAATTGCTAGGGCCAGACATGGTGTACGAAGCTATGGAAAAGGTCAAGGTTATTCAGGAGAGAATGAAAACAGCACAAAGTCGTCAAAAGTCCTATGCAGACGTTCGTCGAAGGGATTTGGAGTTTCAAGTCGACGATTGGGTGTTCTTGAGGGTATCTCCTATGAAGGGAGTCATGCGGTTCGGAAAGAAAGGGAAATTGAGCCCTAGGTATGTCGGGCCATATCGGATCATTCAAAGGGTTGGTCAAGTTGCTTATAGGCTAGAGTTGCCTCCTGAGATGTCATCAGTGCATCCGGTATTCCATGTGTCCATGTTGAAGAAAGTAATTGGAGATCCATCCACCATCATGCCAGTCGAAGCTATAGAGGTTAATGAAGATCTGTCATATGAAGAGGTTCCAGTTGCCATTCTTGATAGGCAAGTCCGTAAGTTGAGAAATAAGGAAGTCGCCTCTGTTAAAGTATTGTGGCGAAGTCAACAAGTTGAGGAGGCCACATGGGAAGCGGAAAAAGAGATGAAGGAAAAGTACCCCCATTTGTTCGATCAAGCCTAGAAGAAATTAGGTGACCCTCCTACTCCTAGTAACTGTCATCTTGCCTAAGTTGTTTCCCTCTTAGTATTAGTAAAGTCCCCTTCATTTTGTAATGAGTTAATTGTGTTGTTACCTTGGGTCACTTGAACCGTTCTTGAAAAATGAAAGCCTTATAAAGATTTACGTGTTTAATAAACTACTAATAGTAAGTATAGATTGGTAATGGTTTGTTAAGTGCACATGGTGTGTTAAATTGGTTAAGTAAGGTAAGAATTCATTGACGTGACTAGTTTATGTGCAATTGTAATAATGTGATGGAATATGTGCATTCGTTGAGGTAAGAAAGTGTATACCAGTTGTGAAAAGTGTTGTAGTTGTATATTGTTGTTTGGTAATGTGTTTCGGGGGCCCTCTGACAGGTGGATATGTCCATAATACAAAGGAAACTCTGGCGAAATTTTTCTAAAATATAAGAGTTAGTCAAAATTTTGATAGCTTGCACATCATGTCTTTCAAAACTCATTTATTTCAAAATCCTCATTCGAGGACGAATGATCTTAAGGGGGGAGGATGTAAGGCCCCGTAAAATTTTTGTGCATAAAACCTAGTAGCTGTGGTGTCATGGTCCGAATAATGTGTTAGGAATGCGTAGAATTCTTCGCGGCGAGCAAGCTCGCCGCGGTTCGGACTCTTGGTAGTGATTTAAGTTTCAAAAATGTAGAGAATTAATTTTTCCGAAAAATGTCAAATATGCGGTCAAGAATGCGACCGCAAACCTGACATGCGGACCGCATTCTGACCGCAAATCGTTCCAGAGAGTTGCCCAAAATCGTGTCAAAAGTGCGGTCGATATGCGATCGCATGTCAAATATGCGGTGCACTTTTGCGACCGCAGAATCAACATGCGGTCCGCATAGTGACCGCATTCCTTAACAGAACCTGCACAACTTTGAGGCCATTCTGCGGTCACTTTGCGGACCGCATGTTGATTCTGCGGTCGCATAGTGCACCGCATAATTGACCCCGGCCCACATTTTTGTAACATTTTGACCCGATCTCTTCTTTAATATAACACACTTCTTCTTCATTTTATCATATTATCTTACCAAAAATTAGAGAGAGAAGAGAGGGTTTTTAGAGAGAGAAGTTCTTCATCTTCAAGGATTGTTTCAACCACTTAATTCCAAGGGATCCTAGGGCAAGGATTCAACTTCCCCAATCTTTTCAAGGTAAAAACCCTAACTATTTTCTTGATTTTCAGTTTTAATTGGGTAAAGAGAGGTTTTCATATAATAGCTTTTAAAAGTAGAATTTTTACACTCATGCATGATTATTGAACTTGATTTCTAGTAAAAAGAAGTGAGTAGAAGTAAAAGTCTTCAAGAACAAGGTTGGCAAGAGTAGGATATCTTGGGTAATCATAAAGTAGGAAGAAAACTCATCACCAGGTATGTATGGCTAATTTTGATTCTTGTAAAATCGCCCAAATGTGTGCGAATTGTCTTGGCATGTGTCAAATTGAGAAATTTTATGTAATCCTTTGATTTCCTTGTTGAGCATTTGATTGATGTTGAACTATGTATGGTATGGAATATGAATTGAAAGATAAAAAGGTAATCGAGGTTGGTAAAGAATTGGGAACAACCATTGTGATGGCATATTTGGCTTATTGTGGAAAGACTTTGAAACACCTTAATTGTGGTGAATTGTTGAACATGATTATGTGGGCATTTTCGATTTTGGAATACTTGTAACATGGTTGTGATATTGAATTGAGAAGAAATTGAGAACATGAACCAATGTGTAAGTTGCTTATTTGAACTTGTTGAAATTGTGTGTAGTACCTTATCTGCTGTTTGAAATTGTTGTGTTTTCAACCGTAAGGCGGGGTCGTGTTGCGCGCCGCAACGTGGTGAAATAAGGTGTGGGTTGGGGTGATAAGGGTGGCCGAGGTAATAAGGGTGGTCAGGGGCAATAAGGATGGAAAGCAATCGAAATCGCTATTGAAAATTGATACAAAAATCAATAATGTGAAATTGTGAAAGGAGACAGCAGGAGAGTTTGCAACCTGTGGGGCACTGATTGCCCCTTTGTTTGACTACTTGTGCTTTACGTGATTGACTGGTTATTGTTAAATTGGTTGATTGTAGAAAGTGCTTTGTGTTGAGAATTATTTGAAATAAGGAAAATGTGGAAACATGGTTGGCTAGCTTAATTAATTGTTGATGTAATTTAATGGCTTGAGTTTACTTGGGACAAAGTTTGTCCATACATACCAGTACAATTTAAGTGTACTGACGTCCCTTTTGCCGGGGGCGCTACATTCGTGTCACGATTGTAGGTGGATCAGTAGCAGGCACTTCAGCTCATCGGCAGTAGTATCTTTCATCCTCCACTGCCCGTTTTTGGTGAGCCCCTTTCTTCCTCGGGGCCTTGTGTGGTTCTTGCCACTTCGATTTAGATTTTCATTTTGGTTTGTAAGGTATAGCCGGAGCCTTGTTACCGGCAAGTATTGTATTTCCCTTTTGTATCCTAGAGGCTCTGTAGACATGTAAACTGTGGGACTCTAGCCTTATGTATATATTGTGTTATGTCGGGCGTTGTAAAAATTGAAATCTAGTTAATGAATCACTCGTATCGTTTTATTTGTTTAATGTGAAATCAATTATGATTAGAAATATATTTGGTTAATGAGAAACAATCATCACAGGGGTAACGCGTGGGAATGAAAGGCACCCAGGTCCGCTTGACTGGGGTAACCTGGTCAGGCGCCGGTCATGTTCCTCGATTTGGGGCGTGACAATATGTACGAGTTCAGTTTGGAGTAGGGATGTATCAGTACTATTTTATCCAGGTTCTACTTATTCGTATGTGTCATCCTATTTTGCTTCATATTTGGGTGTGCCTCGTGATTCTTTGTGTGCTCCTGTTTATGTGTCCACCCTGTGGGAGATGCTATCATTGTAGGCTCTGGGTATCACCAGCTGAAGATTCGGGAGCCAGATATCCCGAAGACTGCCTTCAGGACCCGGTATGGTCACTATGAGTTCCTCTTGTTGTCTTTTGGGCTGACTAATGCCCCAGCAGCCTTTATGCATTACATGCACAGTGTGTTCAGGCCTTATCTGGACTCGTTCGTGATTGTCTTCATTGATGATATTCTAGTATATTCCCGGACCCGGGAAGAGCACGAGCAGCATTTGAGGATAGTGCTTCAGATTCTGAGGGAGAAGCAACTTTATGCCAAGTTCTCTAAATGTGAATTCTGGTTGAGTTCAATGGCATTTTTGGGCCACGTGGTGTCGAGTGATGGTATTCGAGTAGATCCGAGGAAGGTGGAGGCCGTGCAGAGTTGGCCTAGACCCTCCTCCGCTACTAAGATTCGTAGTTTCCTTGGTTTGGCGGGCTATTACCGTTGTTTCGTAGAGGGTTCTCTTCGATTGCAGGACCTATGACCAGATTGACACAAAAGGGTGCACCTTTTCAGTGGACGGACGAGTGTGAGGCGAGCTTCGTAAGCTCAAGACAGCCTTGACTTCGGCTCCTATATTGATGTTGCCTATAGGTACGGGGACCTATACCGTATATTGTGATGCCTCACGAGTTGGACTCGGCGGGGTATTGATGCAGGACGGTAGGGTGATTGACTACGCGTCGAGACACCTGAAGGTGCATGAGAAGAATTACCCTTGTTCATGATTTGGAGCTAGCCGCCATTGTTCACGCCTCGAAGATTTGGCGTCATTACTTAAATGGAGGTTCCTTGTGAGATCTACACCGATCACTGGAGCTTGCAGCACTTGCTTAAGCAGAAGGACCCGAATATGCGTCAGAGGAGATGGTCGGAGCTACTAAAGGACTACGATATTACTATTCTCTATCATCCGGCAAGGCTAATGTGGTTGTCGATGCCTTGCGTCGTCGAGCGAGACTTTGGGGAGTTTAGCATATCTACCGGCTTCGAAAGGCCTATGGCGATGGATGTTCGGGCTCTAGCCGGGCAGTTTGTTAGATTTGATCTTTCGGAGCCCAGCCGGATTCGGGCATGTGTGGTTTCTCGGTCTTCTCTATTTGACCGCATCGGGGAGCGTCAATTCGACGACCCTCATTTGCTTGTCCTTCAGGATAGAGTTCGGCGTGGCGATGCTCGAGATGTTACCATCGGGGATGATGGAGTTATGAGGATGCAGGGGCGTATCTGTGTGCCTAATGTGGATGATCTTTGAGAGCTAATTCTAGCAGAGGCCCATAGCTCGCGGTATTCCATCCATCCGGGTGCCGCGAAGATGTATCAGGACTTGAAACAGCATTACTGGTGGAGGCGGATGAAGAGGGATATAGTTGATTATGTTTCTAGATGCCTCAACTGCCAGCAAGTGAAGTATGAGCATCAGCGTCCGGGTGGATTGATGCAGCAGATTGAGATTCCCGAGTGGAAATGGGAGCGCATTACCATGGACTTTGTATCTGGACTTCCACGGACGGTTAGGAAGTTTGATTCCATTTGGGTCATTGTGGATCGGCTGACTAAGTCCGCTCATTTTATACCGGTGAGCACTACATATTCATCGGAGCGACCGGCGGAGATCTATATCAGGGAGGTAGTTCGGCTGCATGGTATTCCAGTTTCCATCATTTCAGATAGAGGCACTCAGTTCACTTCACGGTTCTGGAGAGTCGTACAACAGGAGTTAGGTACTCGGGTGGAGCTGAGCACAGCATTTCACCCCCAGACTGATGGGCAGTCCGAGCGCACTATTCATATTTTGGAGGATATGCTTCGTGCGTGCGTGATTGAGTTTGGAGGTTCATGGGATCACTTCTTGCCACTGGCGGAGTTTGCTTATAACAACAGCTACCAGTCTAGTATTCAGATGGCACCTTACGAGGCCCTATATGGTAGGAGGTGCAGGTCTCCCGTGGGTTGGTTTGAGCCGAGTGAGGCCAGGTTGCTAGGTACTGATATGGTTTAGGAGGCTATAGACAAGGTCAAAGTGATTCAGGACAGACTTCGTGCAGCCAGTCTAGACAGAAGAGTTATGCGGACAAGAAGGTTCGCGATGTGGCTTTTATGGTTGGCGAGCGGGTTCTGCTTCGAGTCTCGCCCATGAAGGGCGTTATGAGGTTTGGGAAGAAAGGGAAGCCGAGTCCTAGATTTATTGGCCCTTTTGAGATTTTGAGGCGTATTGGGGAGGTTGCCTATGAGTTAGCCTTACCTCCTAGTCTAGCTGGAGTTCACCCCGTATTTCATGTCTCCATGCTCCGGAGATACCATGGTGACCCGTCGCATGTGTTGGATTTCACTTCTGTTCAGCTAGACAAGGATCTGTCTTATGTTGAGGAGCCAGTAGCCATTCTAGACAGGCAGGTCAGAAAGCTAAGGTCAAAGAACATCGCTTCGGTAAAGGTTCAGTGGCGGGGCCAGCCGGTCGAGGAGGCGACTTGGGAGACCGAGCAGGATACGCGCAGCCAGTACCCTCATCTTTTCACTACTCCAGGTATGTTTTCTATGCTCGTTCGAGGACGAACGAATCTTTTAAGGGTGGGAAGATGTAACGACCCGGCCGGTCATTTTAGAAAATTACGCCCCAATCCCTAATTTAACTGTTTCCCTAAGTACATTTCTGCTATTGTGGTTTGCCGGGAGAGTCGGCCCTGAAATTTGAAGTATTTTGGGACACTTAGTCCCTAAATGAGAGCTTTAAAGATAGAAAATGGTTCGTAACCGGAACAGTGTTAAGACGATCTCGGAACGGAAATTCGATGGTTCCATTAGCTCCGTTGGGTGATTTCGGGGTTGGGAGCGCGTTCGGAATGTATTTTGGAGGTCCTTAGCTCAATTAGGCTTGAAATGCCGAAGGTTGAAATTTTGGCGAATCCGAACGATAGGTGAGATTTTGATCCGGGGGTCGGAATGGAATTCCGACAATTTCTGTAGCTTCGTTATGTGATTTTGGATATGTCCGCAAATTTTCAGGTCATTCGGACGTCGTTTGGTCGGGCTTTAGATCGAATGTGCAATTCGGAAAGTTTTAAGAAATTTAGGCTTGAATTCGATGTGAATTATGAATTTTTGATGTTATTTTGGCGATTTGATCGCGCGAGCAAGTTCGTATGATGTTTTTAAGTCAGTGTGCATATTTGGTTTGGAGCCCCGAGGGCTCGGGTGAACTTTGGATAGGCCACGAGATCAATTTTTCATGTTAGAAGTTGTTGTCAGCAACTGGTCTGCAGAGTTCGCAAATGCGAACAATAGTTCGCAAATGCGAACTCCCCACTATTCTGCAGAGTTCGCAAATGCGAACTCCCCAATATTCTGCAGAGTTCGCAAATGCGAACAATAGTTCGCAAATGCGAACTCCCCAATATTCTGCCTGTGTTCGCAAATGCGAACAATAGTTCGCAAATGCGAACTTCCCAATATTTAGCCTCTGTTTGCAATTGCGAACAATAGTTCGCAAATGCGAACTTCCCAGTTTTGCCTTGGCTTCGCAAATGCGAACAAAAGTTCGCAAATGCGAACTTCCCGGCCTTAGCTTATTTTTCAAACTCCAGAAATTGGTCGGGGTTCGCAATTGCGAACCCATGTTCGCAAATGCGAACACAGAGACCTGTAAATCACGATTTCCAGCTTCAATATTCACATTTCACAACCCAAAAACACCCATTTGCGATTCTTCACGGATTACTTCTTCTTCAAAACAATTGTAAGTCACTTTTTACTTAATTCTTTCAATTCTTAACATCATTATACATGTTTTTCAATAGAAATCAAAGGTTTTCATGGTAGAATTTCTTGTTTTTGGTAGAATATAGGGTTTTTCATAAGATGGGAAATTGGACCTCGAATTGAGGTCCGATTTTGAAACAAATCATATACTTGAACTCGTGGGGGGATGGGTAACCGGATTTTGGCCCGAACCCCGAGTTCCGACCATGTGGGCCCGGGGTCGAAATTCACTATTCCGGGCAGAATGTTGTAAAAGTTGTAATTGGCCTTAGGAATTAGTTTGTTGAGTAGTATTGATGATATTAATTCAATTGTGTATAGATACGATTGGATTGGAGCCAAATTTGAAAGGAAAAGGCATTGCCACGGATTGAATTGTTCGTAAACATTGAGGTAAGTGGCTTGTCTAACCTCGTGTGGGGGACTTTCACCCCTAGGATATTATGTGATACTTTAAATGCCTTGTACGCGAGGTGACGGGCGTGTACATGCGCTGGTTGTTGAACACATACTTTACTTAAAATGTTCAATGAGTGATATTCCTGTTGTTAGCTGTTAAATTTGATATTTCTACCCGGTAGCAGTTACAAAAGCATGATTAGGTAGTATTTAACTGTCTAGGTTCCTAATTGTCTTACTTGAGTTTTCTTGGTAATCGCTGGCGCTGTTTATCGGCGAAGTTATAGTTAAGCGTATTATAATTCTTTCTGTGTACTCCTTTACTTGCTGTGTTTGTGGATTGCAGGTTCGATTCCCGGAGATCCTGAGATTTATTGAAATGTGGACTACGGGTTCGATTCCCGGAGATCCTAAGATTTATTGAAATGTGGATCGCGGGTTCGATTCCCGGAGATCCCGAGATTTATTGAAATGTGGATCGCGGGTTCGATTCCCGGAGATCCCGAGATTTATTGAAATGTGGACTACGGGTTCGATTCCCGGAGATCCCGAGATTTATTGAAATGTGGACTCGGGGTTCGATTCCCGAGAGTTATTGAGATATTATCGAGACATGGGCCGCGGGTTCGATTCCTGACACCCGTGGGTATCGAAAATGGGACTCGTGGGTTCAATTCCCACGAGTCCCGGACTTGTTTTATTGAGTTGGTTATTTGTTGTTAGCTAAATTGTAGACGGTTGCAGTAATCATTTTATTGTTGTTATTGCGGAAATTATTATCATTTAAACTTTTTATTATTGTTATTATCACTATATTATTGCTTCTCAGTAGGGCCTTGACCTTCCTCGTCACTACTCAATTGAGGTTAGGCTTGGCACTTACTGAGTACCGCCGTGGTGTACTCATGCTACTCTTCTACACACTTTTGTTGTGCAGATCCGGGTACATCAGGACAGGCTCATACTAGGTTATTTAGCAGCACATTTGGAGACCTCGAGGTATGATCTGCTACGTCCGCGGATCCGGAGGGTTTCCTTCTATTCTAATAGTACTAGTTGACATTTTTCTTCATTTCGTTGTTAGATACTCTTTACACATAGAGCCACAGTTGTATATTCTCTTTTAGTCCGTGTTGCCGTGGGATTCCGGATCTTGGTAACGTTTTATTCAGTGTGTTGACGAATGTATGTGCCAAGCGGCACGGATTACATACCTTTTTATGCTATTTTTTCCGCTGTTTCTTATTTAAGTGTTCATAGCTTGTGTATTCCGTAATGTGTTAGGCTTACCTAGTCGTGGGGACTGGGTGGTTTTATAAGTTAGTATTTTACCAACTTATCTTGTCTTTGAAACTACATTTTTACTATGTTTAAGTGATAAAATCGTGTATTTGATGTCATTTACTTCTATTTTACAGGTTGTGTGTGATTTAGAAGTAATAGTGAAGAAACCAAGTGAAAACAAGTCAAAAGGGGGCTAAAATAGAAAAATGAAGTCTGTCCAATTTATACTCTATGCGATCGACTTCGCAAATGCGAAGGCAACATGAAAAGTTGGGCATTGTAAATGCGAAGAGCACATCGCAAATGCGAAGTCAACTGAAGCAGTCAACCTTCACAAATGCGAAGAGGTCTTCGCAAATGCGAACCTGGGCAAGCTGGGCATGGATCGCAATTGCGATTATATGCATCTACGGCGATCATATGTTCGCAATTGCGAAGATCTAGTTTCAGTTCTGGGCAAACAGACATTGAAAGGATCTTTGGCTTATTTTCAGTCTTAATAGACTAGAGAGAACAAGTTTGGAGGCTAGGGTTTTGCACACACACTTGGGTCTTGAAGATTAAAGCTTGTGGTTAAGGATTTCTTATCCATTTATGTTTATTTCTTCATTTCCTTGCTTTATATTGTATATCTAAGTGTGTAGTATTTATTTCCAACACTTGAATCTTGTTTATGGGAATATTCATATTTAAAGTGTGGATTAAATACCTTGTTGTGCTTATGTATTGAATGATTTTCATATATTTATGAAGTGAGTTATTGTTATTTTAATTATTCTTGTTCTTTAATGTTTCCAAAGGGATTAGCTAACCCTAGGACTCGCCCATTAACTCCGAATTGATTTTGGGAAAGATAATTTGGGGTTGGGAAAGATTAATTAACAAGAACTTGAGGCGTTAACCCTCACTTTATAGATTCAACCTAGGGATAGGATTGACTACTTGTAGCTTATCGGGTGTGCTTAATCTTCTAATTGTGATTAGGGATAATTCAATTAGGAAGTCTTGTTAGTCTTCGGAAGAAGCTAATTAAGAATTATTATCCGTGGCTAATTAACATAAACTCGCTCATATTTGTAAAATTGTGAAATACATTGGATCGTTACTTGAGTGTAATTCCCGATGCATTCATATTTGTAGCCATTGATCATTTTATTTGCTTTCTCAGTTAGTTTACATTTCAGATATAAACATTTTCCAAAACCCAAAATCTTAGTGTTTGGCTTACCGCAATTAGCAATAATTTTCTTGCATTCCTAATCGCCTACACATTGTTCTCTGTGGGATTAGATCCCGACTCATAGTTGGGTTAATTATATTGCGTACGACCGTGTCTATTACTTTTTAGTAGTAGAATTGGACGTTACCAAAAATGGCTCCGTTGATGGGGAACAAATTGGCGTAATTTAGGTTGTCAGACTTCCCCAAATTTCTTAGCAACCAAAAATTCACACACTCTCAACCAAGCCTCACCTAAAAATCACATGTTTTAAAGAAAACAATATTCACAATTTTGGGGGAAAGGGGTGGCTGCCATTAGAGCCCTAGGTTATAGCATAACAAGAAAATAAAAGAGAAGATGAAGAAGAGGAAGAAGGAGTGGTGGGGTTAAGCTTTCATACCTGTTTATTTGCAATGAGGAGTGAGAGTTGAAGGATGTTTAGTGATGAGAGTGAGGGAGATGAGCTTGAAATTCTTGGCCAAACCATCGACATTTTTGATTCATGGTTGTTTATGAAGTTTGATGCATGAGTTATGATTGATTAATGATTGGGTTAGTAAAAAAAATAGCTTGGATTGAAAATTTCTAGGATTTAAGCTCTGTTCTCTGAAAAAAGTGAAGCTGGGATTATGGGTTCGCAGTTGCGAATACTTTTTCGCATTTGCTGCCTTCCATAAGAGCGAAGACCTTTGGTTCGTGAAGGGCCGAACACATTCACAAAGGCTTATATTTGGGCAACTGACTTTTTTTGCTTCGCAATTGCAAAACAACGTCTTGCAATCGCGAAAGTATTCCCTAGGCAGACTATATGTCTGGAATTTCAAGATTTTAGCTCATTCTCTCATATTTTGAACCCTAGATTTAGAGATGGGCGATTTTTCAAGGAGATTTTTTCGCTTTTGTCACTTTTGACAGGTACTATAATTGAACAATGAGCGCAAACCCCGAAGTATCATCGAGTGACAGCACTGTGGATGAAGAGCAAGCATTTGATCAACACCGGTTTCTATCAGTGGAATGCCAAGAATGATACTATGCCGAGCTAATCTCGAAGAAGTTACCCCCAGAGAGTGGTATGTAGATGGATAATTTCCAGGAATGCCTTCTAGAATTCCATCAAAGGCTGGTAACAATGGGATGGAACTGTTTTGCTCCCGAACCTTGCCGTGCAAATGAGCAATGGGTGAGGGAGTTTTACGCTAATCTCCCGGCTATCAGGTTGAAGAAGCCACATATGAGAATTCGAGGCAAGATGGTGTGATTTGGGGCTAAAGATGTCAATGCTTTCCATCACTTGCAAAACCATGACATGGGTCCATTCAAAACCATGACATGGGTCCATTCAAAGAGAAAGATTGTGCTTCAGGAGAGTGGTTGGTGTCGAAACTATGTCCGAGTGCAGATGTTCCATGGGCAGCTGAAAAGTGGTGGATCACCTCAAAAGAATTCACCGCGGAGGCAAAGATATGGCTGGCCATTATATGCAGTCATATCTCCCCTGTGTCAAACATTTGGAATATCTCTGTTACTCGAGCTCAAATGATAGCTTGCATTCTTGACGGCATCCAGCTAAATGTGGGCGAGATCTTCATAAATAAACTAAGAGAGTACCGGATTCAAAACGGCCCTTTTTGATATTTCCATCGCTCATCACCGAGTTGTGCCAACTGGCTGGGGTGGAAGAAGCTCCAGGGGACAATTGGGTAGATTCGGGGAAGCCTATACATCCTTTGAAGAAAAGAGGAGAGGGTGTCGCAGTAAAGAGAAAAAAGAGGAAGCTGGGCTCTTCTTCTCAGGTTGATCCGAGCAATCAACCGTCATCCTCTACAGCAGGACCATTTGTTGTGCTTGGCGAGGAGATGCGAGTGATTCGCGAGCTAGTGGCTGGTCTTCCCCAGGGACCTGGGGAAACTCTGAGGGACCTCCCTATGTCTCAAAGAATGACTTTTAGAAGTACATTGAAGATCAAAAGAAGATGGAACATCACCTCAAAGCACTGAAGAAAGCGTACAACCGTACACTGAGCTTTCCAAAAGGCATGGTACATTGAGCACCTCATTGGATATCCTGGAGAAGTACCACACCCAAATGGTCAAAAGGGAGAAGAAACAAGATAAATTCTTCACTCGCATGTGGAAGGGTGTCAAGGGGCTCTGGAAGGTCCTCAAGCCTCAGGACTGATTAGCATCGACCAGGGCGGTGGAGGATGATGAGGTTCCGGTTGAGTGGCCCGAGGAGGAAGGAGATGAGGAGGATTCAGACTCAGATAGCGAGGAGAGCAGTTGATGCAGTATTCAGGGAGCACTTTCCTTCATTTTTACTCTGTCATGTTCTGTTGCATTGGAGACAATGCAACATCTTTGGTTGGGGTTGGCTTCTTGTATAACAGTTGTTTTGGCGGATTGGTATAATAGTTATTTTCATGGTGTTTTTAGTATATTTTCATGTCATGTGTTATATTAGTTTGTTTATATGTCTTTGTTTTTCATGTTGTTATTAGTATATTTTCATGTGATATGTGATATTAGTATGTTTAGTTACTTAATTTTTATTAGCTTCTTAATTTTTGTTTATATATAGTATGTTATATGATAGTGGCAATATCCTTGGTTTTCTTTATACCACAGTTCTTTTTCAAAGGATGCCAATTTTCTTCTTGAACCGGGTAATATTTTGTTGACTTTTCCCGATGATGGATAGATTGACAACTTTCTTAAGGGAATTAGTCTTGTAATTAGGAGTAGCTTTTGTTAAAATTAGAAAAATAAATGGTTTGAGTTAGGATTTGTGTCCATTGGCCTAGTTGTGGCTTGCTTGGTACCAACATAATTTAAACCTCGGCATATGAATTGTTAGTTGTTGAAAAAGAAAAATGATTTAAGTAAAGATGTCATGACTTTTAGACTCAATTTTTGGTTCTTTAACTTCACTAAATAGCTTCCTTTATGCTATATGTGACCTCTTTGAGTCATTTGTTTCAATTGGATTTTGGATTTGTATTCCACTTGAGTTTTCATGTGCCATGTGTGGTGAGATTTATTTGTGAGTTCTTTTGTAGTACTTGTGGTCTAAAACATGCCCGGAATGTGTTTCAAATCAAAATCATAGACTAACTTGGTTTGAAAATTGATATTAGGCCTTCCTTGGACCGCTAGCATGCCTTAAAAATTCCTACCCTTAAATATTTTCCCTAGTCAACCCATTTTGAGCCTTTAACCTTATTCTTTGGGAACCATATTACAAGCTTAAATCCTTTGTTCTTAATTGATCTAGCTTTTGGCACCATACCTCCCTAAGCACTTTGAAAGTATAAGCATAGGCTAAAAGCCTAAGTTTTGGGGTGAAGGTTGGAATTTGTGATATGGAAGTTGCTTGAAAATGGTGGAAGGTAGAAAAAAAATATATATATATATATATAGCATAAAGTAAAAAAAAGAAGGGGAAGACTAGGTGTGAAATGAAAAAGCGAAAAAAAGGATGGAAAATACTGATGAGAAATTGTGAAAAAGGGAAGACTAGGTGTGAAATGAAAAAAGCGAAGAAAGGATGGAAAATACTTTTGAAGGAAGGAGGCTTTAATCGTAAATATTGTAGTGCTTTGGGAGGTTTTGAGTCACTTTAACCGAAAATTTTGCCTTACCTTAACCAAAAGCCTAAACTACAACCCTTAAGTCCTAATTGATTTTGAGCCAAGTTGTCTACATTAGTGGAGGAATACATGAAGGGCAAGCCTATGGTACTATTTGTATGCATTTGAACATCTTTTTGAGAGAGGGTTAATTCTTTCCATTTGATATCCCGTTTTTGTTTGAAATTAAGATTTATGAGTGTGGGATCCTCTCTTAAATGTGAGGGCACATGAGATTTGGGTTGTGAATCTAATCAAAAGTTGATTGCGATAGAGAGGCAAATTTTGAAGCTTTAGTGTCATGACTTGATTGCTACTTTGATTTGCATTAGTGTTTGAGCACTTGTAGTATAATGAAGTTTATGTGAAGTGATTGATAATTCACATGCCTTGGAGTAATTGTTGGTACCAATCGAAGTCATGCATTTGTGCTTAAAGTAGACTTTCTTTTTGGCTTGGCATTATGTAGATGCATTGTTGAGTTAACCACTTGGGAAGAGATTTTGTTGCTTGTGTTGCTTGAGGACAAGCAATAGTTCAAGTTTGGGGTGTGATGAGTTGGTATTTTACCATCTCATCTTGTCTTTAAATCAATACTTTTGCTATGTTTGAGCAACAAAATCGTGTATTTAATGTTATTTACTTCTATTCTACAAGTTATATGTGATTTAGAAGTAATAGTGAAGAAACCAAGTGAAAACAAGTCAAAAGGAGCCAAAAACAGAGAGAAAATCTGGGCAGTGGCCTCAGTGGTCGCAAATGCGACAAGGCCTTCGCAATTGCGAAGTCAACAGAAAAAGTCAAGCATCACAAATGCGAAGTCAACTGGAGAAGTCAATCTTCGCAAATGCGAAGAAGCCATTCGCAAATGCGAACCTTGGCATATAAGCATGAGTCGCAATTGCGACCATATGTTCGCAATTGCGAAGGTCGAGCTTCAGTTCCGGGCAATATTGGAATTTCACAAATCTAAACCCCAAATCATTTTTAGTACCCGATTAGGCTCATTTGTAAAAGGATCTTTGGCTTGTTTTCAGTTCTTAGAACTAGAGAGAACATTTTTGGGAGCTAGGGTTTTGCACACACACTTGGGTCTTGAAGATTGAAGCTTGTGGTTGAGATTTTCTTACCCATTTATGTTTATTTCTTCATCTCCTTGCTTTGTATTGAATATTTGAGTGTGTAGTATTTATTTCCAACACTTGAATCTTGTTTATGGGAATATTCATATTTAAAGTGTGGATTAAATACCTTGTTGTGCTTATGTATTGAATGATTTTTATATATTAATGAATTGAGTTATTGTTATTTTAATTATTCTTGTTCTTTAATGTTTCCAAAGGGATTAGCTAACCCTAGGACTCGCCCATTAACTCCGAATTAATTTTGGGAAAGATAATTTGGGGTTGGGAAAGATTAATTAACAAGAACTTGAGGCGTTAACCCTCATTTTATAGATTCGACCTAGGGATAGGATTGAACTACTTGTAGCTTATCGGGTGTGCGTAATCTTCTAATTGTGATTAGGGATAATTCAATTAGGAAGTCTTGTTAGTCTTCGGAAGAAGCTAATTAAGAATTATTATCCGTGGCTAATTAACATAAACTCGCTCATATTTGTAAAATCGTGAAATACATTGGATCGTTACTTGAGTGTAATTCCCGATGCATTCATACTTGTAGGATGATTTTATTACAGCCTCACGAGTCTATAGGAATTGTATTGTTACGGTGAGTGGTCGTGTTACCACAGCCGATCTTATTGAGCTTGGGATGGTAGATTTTGATGTAATTATAGGGATGGATTGGCTCTATTCGTGCTTTGCCAAGCTTGACTGTCGGACGAGAGTCATGAGGCTCGAGTTCCCTAACGAGCCAATTATTGAATGGAAAGGAAATGGTGTGGTGCCAAGGGATAGGTTTATTTCCTACCTTAAGGCTTCAAAGATGATTAAGAAGGGGTGTATCTATCATTTGGTCCGGGTAGCGGACACCACCTCACATGTGCCTACCCTCGGGTCCGTGCCAATTGTAAATGAATTTCTCGAGGTGTTTCCGGATGAGCTTCCAGGCATCCCGCCAGATAGGGAGATTGATTTCGGGATTGATGTATTGCTAGATACTCAGCCAATATCCATTCCACCATACAGAATGGCGCCAGCAGGGTTAAGTGAGTTAAAGGAGCAGCTGAGGGATTTATTAGAAAAAGGGTTCATACGACCGAGTGTGTTGATGTGGGGTGCTTCGGTTCTCTTTGTCAGAAAGAAGGATGGCTCACTTCGAATGTACATTAATTATCGGCAGCTCAACAAAGTCACCATCCAGAATAAATATCCTTTGCCTCGGGTGGATGATTTGTTTGACCAATTGCAGGGAGCAAAGTTTTTCTCTAAAATTGATCTACGGTCCGGGTACCACCAGTTGAAGATCAGAGAGCAGGATATTCCTAAGACCGCCTTCAGAACTCGTTATGGTCACTTCGAGTTGTTGGCAATGTCTTTTGGAATAACCAATGCCCCGACAACTTTCATGGACCTTATAAATCGGGTTTTCAAGCCATTCCTAGATTTCTTTGTGATTGTATTCATTGAAGACATCCTCATTTACTCTCGGAGCAGGGAGGATCATGCCATTCACCTCAGAGCAGTGAAAGACCCTTCATCAGCACCAATTGTACGCCAAGTTTTCAAAATGTGAATTTTGGTTGGAGTCCGTAGCCTTCCTGGGTCATGTTATTTCTAGTGAAGGGATTCAGGTGGATCCTCAGAAGATTGCAGCAGTGAAGGATTGGCCTAGACCCACGACCCCGACAGAGATTCGTAGCTTCTTGGGTCTGGTAGGGTACTATCGGAGGTTTGTGCAGGGATTCTCAACCCTTGCCTCCCCATTGACTAAATTGACGCAGAAGGCAGTTAAGTTCCAATGGACCGATTAATGTGAGAAAAATTTTAGCCCTGAAAATAATATTCCAATGGACTTATGTGGTTGTCGTAGGCCGATGCGTCTCAGTATATGAATGAAATAATATTCATAGATGGTCAATTACTAAAACCACGATATATAAATGGAAGGTCCTATGACTACATTACGATTAATATTTGAAGCAATAATAGTTTTCATATAAATAATGGACTAATATATCGTATGACATTACTCCTAATCAAATTTTGATAGTGTATGCATAGGTAATCATATTAGTAAACGGGCCTATACGGTTGCTATAGGCCGATGCGTATGGCCCTAGTATATGAATGAAATAATATTCATAGACGGTCAATTACTAAATAACAACCACGATATATAAACGGAAGGTCCTATGACTAATCATATTAGTAGACGGGTCTATACGGTTTCTATAGGCCAATGCGTCCCTAGTATGAACGTATGACATTACTCCCAATCAAATTTTTATAATATATGCATAGGTAATCATATTAGTAAATGGGCCTATACGGTTGCAATAGGCCGATGCATATGGCCCTAGTATATGAATGAAATTATATTCATAGACGGTCATTTACTAAATAACGACCATGATATATAAACAGAAGGTCCTATGACTACAACCGTATTAGTCAAATGGACTTTTGTGGTTGTCGTAGGCCGAAGCATATGGACCTAGTATGAACGTATGACATTACTCTCAACCAAAATTTGATAGTATATGCATAGGTAATCATACTTGTAAACAGGCCTATATGGTTTCTATAGGCCGATGCGTATTGCCCTAGTATATGAATGAAATTCTATTTAGAGATAGTCAATTACAAAATAACAACCACGATATATAAATGGAAGGTCCTATGACTACTACTGTATTTGTCAAATGGACTTATGTGGTTGTCGTAGGCCAATGCGTATTGCCCTAGTATGAACATATGACATTACTCCCAATCAAATTTTGATAGTATATACATAGGTAATCATATTAGTAAACGGGCCTATACGAATGCTATAGGCCGATGCCTATGGACCTAGTATATGTACGGAAGTATACTCATTCATGGTCAATTACTAAATAACAACCATGATATAAATGGAAGTTCCTATGAATACAATCGTACATTACTCCCAATCTATTATGACTAAAATCGTATTACATTGCTGCCAATCTGTTATGACTACAATCGTATTAGTCAAATGGACTTATGTGGTTGTCGTAGGCCGATGCGTCCTAGTATACGAATGAAATAATAGTAATTGACCGTCTATGAATATGATTTTATTCATATACTAGGACGCATCGGCCTACGACAACCATATAAGTCCATTGGACTAATACGATTGTAGTCATTGGAACTTCCGTTTCTGTATCGTATTGGGAGTATATGCATAGGTAATCAAATTTTGATAGTATATGCATAGGTAATCATATTAGTAAACGGGCCTATATGGTTGCTATAGGTCGATGCGTATGGCCTAGTATATGAATGAAATAATATTCATTCACGGTCAATTACTAAATAATAACCACTATATATAAATAGAAGGTCCTATGACTACTACCGTATTAATCAAATTGACTAATGTGGTTGTCGTAGGACGAAGCGTATGGACCTAGTATGAATGTATGACATTACTCCCAATCAAATTTTGATAGTATATGCATAGGTAATCATATTAGTAAATGGGCCTATATGGTTGCTATAGGCCGATGCGTATGGCCCTAGTATATGAATGAAATTATATTCATAGACGTTCAATTACTAAATAACAACCACGATATATAAATGCTATAGACCGATGCGTATGGCCCTAGTATATGAATGAAATTATATTCATTGACGGTCAATTACTAAATAACAACCACGATATATAAACGGAATGTCCTATGACTACAACCGTATTAGTCAAGTGGACTTATGTGGTTGCGTAGGCCGATTCGTATGACCATAGTATGAACGTATGACATTACTCTCAATAAAATTTGATAGTATATGCATAGGTAATCATATTAGATAACGGTCCTATACGGTTGCTATAGGCCGATGCGTATGACCCTAGTATGTGAATGAAATTATATTCATTGACGGTCAATTATTAAATAACAACCACGATATATAAACGGAAGGTCCAATGACTACAACCGTATTAGTCAAATGGACTTATGTGGTTTTCGTAGGCCGATGCGTATGGGCTTAGTATGAACGTATGACATTACTCCCAATAAAATTTTGATAGTATATGCATAGGTAATCATATTTGTAAATGGGCCTATACGGTTGCTATAGACCGATGTGTATGGCCCTACTGTATGAATGAATTTATATTCTTAGACTGTCAAATACTATATAACTACCACGACATGTACATTCAAGGTTCTATGACTACTACATTATTAGTCTGTTGGACTTATGTGGTTGTCGTAGGCTGAAGCGTATGGACCTAGTATGAACGTATGACATTACCCCCAATAAAATTTTGATAGTATATACATAGGTAATCATATTATTAAACGGGCCTATACGGTTGCTATAGGCCGATGTGTATGGCCCCAGTATATGAATCAAATGGACTTATGTGGTTGTCGTAGGCCGATGCGTCCTTGTATATGTATTAAATAATATTCATAGATGGTCAATTACTAAATAACAACCATGATATAAACGAAAGTTCCTATGACTATAATCGTATTAGTCAAATGGACTTATGTGGTTGTCGTAGGCCGATGCGTCTTAGTATATGGTTGTCGTAGACCGATGCATCCTACTACAATCGTATTATATGCATAGATAATCATATTAGTAAACGGGCCTTTACGGTTGCTATAGGCAGATTCATATGGCCGTAGTATATGAATGAAATTATATTCATAAACAATCAATTACTAAATAACAACCACGATATATAAACGGAAGGTCCTATGACTACTACCGTATTAGTCAAATAGACTTATGTGGTTGTCGTAGGACGATGCGTATGGCCCTATTATGAACGTATGACATTACTCGTAATCAAATTTATATAGTATATGCATAGGTAATCATATTAGTAAATGGGCCTATACAATTGCTATAGGCCGATGTGTATGGCCCTACTGTATGAATGAAATTATATTCTTAGACGGTCAATTACTAAATAACAACCACGATATATAAATGGAAGGTCCTATTACTACTACCGTATTAGTCAAAATGGACTTATGTGGTTGTCGTAGGGCAAACCATATGGACCTAATATGAACGTATGATATTACTCCAAATCAAAATTTGATAGTATATGCATAGGTAATCATATTAGTAAATGTGCCTATACGGTTGCAATAGGCCAATTCGTATGGCCCTAGTATATGAATGAAATTATATTTATAGTCAGTCAATTAGTAAATAACAACCACGATATATAAATGGAAGGTCCTATGACTACAACCGTATTAGTCAAATGGACTTAGGTGGTTGTCGCTGGCCAATGCGTAAGGCCCTAGTATGAAGGTATGACATTACTCCCAATTAAATTTTGATAGTATATGCATAGGTAATCATATTAGTAAACAAGCGTATACGGTTGCTATAGGCCGATGCGTATGGCCCTAGTATATGAATGAAATAATATTCATAGACGGTCAATTACTAAATAACAATCACGATATATAAACTGATAGTATATGTATAGGTAATCATATTAGTAAACGGGCCTATATGGTTGCTATAGGCCGATGCGTCCTAGTATGAACGTATGACATTACTCCTAATCAAATTTTTATAGTATATGCATAGGTAATCATATTAGTAAACATGCCTATATTATTGCTATAGGCCGATGCGCCCTAGTATGAATGAAAAAAATATGACCTTATCTGACAGTCCTATGAATATGATATCATTCATATACTAGGGCCATACGCATCGGCCTATAGTAACCGTATAGGCCGGTTTACTAATATGATTACGTATGACATTACTCCTAATTAAATTTAGATAGTATATGCATAGGTAATCATATTAGTAAACGGGCCTATATGGATGCTATAGGCCGATGCGTATGGCCCTAGTATATGAATGAAATAACATTTATAGACGGTCAATTACTAAATAACAACCACGATATATAAACAGAAGGTCCTATGTCTACAACTGTATTATTCAAATGGACTTATGTGGTTGTCGTATGCCGAAGCGTATGGACCTAGTATGAACGTATGACATTACTCCCAATCAAATTTTGATAGTATATGCATAGGTAATCTTATTAGTAAATGGGCCTATACGGTTGCTATAGGCCGATGCGTATGTCCCTAGTATATGAATGAAATAATCTTCATAGACGGTCAATTACTGAATAACAACCACGATATATAAACGGAAGGTCCTATGACTACTATTGTATGTATAAACAAAAGGTCCTATGACTACTACCGTATTAGTCAAATAGACGTATGACATTACTCCTAATCAAATTTTGATAGTGTATGCATAGGTAATCATATTAGTAAACGGGCCTATACGGTTGCTATAGGCCGATGCGTATGGCCCTAGTATATGAATGAAATAATATTCATAGACGGTCAATTACTAAATAACAACCACGATATATAAACGGAAGGTCCTATGACTACTACTGTATTAATCAAATAGACTACTACCGTATCACGGTCAATTACTAAATAACAACCACAATATATAAAGGGAAATTCCTATGACTACATTCATATTAGTCCAATGGACTTATGTGGTTGTCGTAGGCCGATGCGTCCTAGTATATAAATGAAATAATATTCACAGATGGTCAATTACTAAATAACAACCACGATATATAAAGGAAAGGTCCTATGACTACAATCGTATTAGTCAAATGGACTTATGTGGTTGTCGTAGACCGATGCGTCCTACTACAATCGTATTACATTATTCCCAATATGTTATGACTACAATCGTATTAGTCAAATGGACTTATGTGGTTGTCGTAGGCATCATGTGAGACCCCAAGCTAGGAGAAATATACCCGCCGCCATTGAAAATAAAGAAAACCCAATCGATGATTTTAATGATGATATTGATTTTGATCGGGTAGGAAGAGATAGAAGGGGACAAAGAGAAAGATTTGAAGATGATAATATAAATAGCATAAAAATGACGATGCTATCTTTCAAGGGAACAAGGGATCCAGACTTGTACCTTGATTGGGAGAGAAAAGTGGAAGCTATCTTTGACTGCCACAACTATTCGGAGGGCAAGAAGGTTAAACTCGCTGCTGTTGAGTTTTCTGACTACGTAGCAATCTGGTGGAAAAAGCTTTCTAGGGATAGATTGCAAGAAGGACGAGCACTCGTTGCTACGTGGGCTGAGATGAAGAGAGTAATGAGGAAGAGATTTGTACCATCACACTTTCAAAGAGATCTTCAACAACGTCTTCAAACTTTGAGGCAAGGGTCCTTGTCTGTAGATGAGTACTTTAAGGCTATGGATATGGCTATGATCCAAGCTAATTGTGTGGAGGAAGAGGAAGCTACAATGGCTAGGTTTTTGAATGGTTTAAATAGGGAAATAGCTGATGTAGTCGAATTGCAACAATATATAACTTTAGAGGAGTTAGTTGAACTAGCCGTAAAGGTAGAAAGACAAAACAAAAGGAGACAGCAATCTAGCTCATGGAGAAGCTGGCCAACTACTATTCAAAAGAAGCAATGGCCAAAATCTGAGGAGACATCTACTCCTAAATTACATGAAGACAAGGGCAAGAGCAAATTGGAATCCAAGGATGGGGGTAAGCCTTTTATGCCTAAGACTTCTACTTCTACTTCTTCTATTCAATGTCTCAAGTGTCAAGGGAGAGGGCACAAGGCTTATGAATGCCCGAGTAGAAGAAACATCCTAATCAAAGAGGATGGGGGATATGAGAGCAAAAATAGTGCACCAGGTGAAGAACAAGAAGAAAACTTTGTAGAGAATGATGAAGGAGAAGAGATGAAGTACATAGATAGTGGGTTGAATTTTGTGGTTAGGAGGCTTATGCACATTAATCTGGGGCACTCTAATGAAGAACAAAGGGAAAATATATTCCATACGCGGTGTGGGATTAAAGATAAAATTTGTTCTATGATAATTGATAATGGGAGTTGTGCTAATGTTGTGAGTGCATATTTGGTGGAAAGGATATGGGTGGAATGGACGAAGCACCCTAGGCCTTATAGGTTGCAATGGTTTAATGATAGTGGAGAGGTCAAGGTGAATAAATAATGCATGGTCTCTTTTAAGATTGGAAGGTATGCCGATGAAGTTCTATGCGATATAGTACCCATGCAAGCTTGTCATATCTTGTTAGGGCGCCCATGGCAGTATGATAGGAGTGATTTTCATGATGGGAGGAAAAATAGATACTCTCTTGAGCATGATAGAAAGAAATATATTCTTGCACCTTTAACTCCTTCCCAAGTGTATAAAGATCAAAAAAAGATGAAAGAATCAATGAGGAAACATGGGGAGGGATTAAAACAAGATACTAAAGGGAAAGAAAAAGAGGGTAAATTTAAAGTGAGGTATGAGGAGAGAGAGGGCAGCAATGAGAGGAAAGAAAAGGTGGAGAAGAGTGATAAAAAAGTAAGCATTGGTGAGAGGAAGAGGCTAAGATTGAAAAAAAAGTGAGCCTTGCAAAAGCCAAAGAGTGTTTAATTGCGAAAAAGGAGGGGCTGCCTATTATCTTGCTCACTTATAAGGAAGTTCTGCTTAATAATGATTCATTAATATCCTCTTTGCCTAGTGTTATTTCTAACCTTTTGTAGGATTTTGAAGATGTTTTCCCCGAGGATCTTCCTAAAGGTTTACCACCTTTAAGGGGAATAGAGCATCAAATTGACTTTGTGCCCGGATCACAAATTCCTAATAGGTCTACTTATAGGAGCAATCCTGAAGAAATAAAGGAATTGCAAAGACAAGTAGAGGAGTTGCTTGATAAGAGATTTATTAGAGAAAGTATGAGTCCATGTTCTGTACCCCTACTTTTGCTGCCAAAAAAGAATGACACTTGGAGGATGTGTGTGGAATTGACAACCACGATATATAAATGGAAGGTCCTATGACTACAATCATATTAGTCAAATGGACTTATGTGGTTGTCGTAGGCCGATGCGTATCGCCCTAGTATGAACGTATGACATTACTCCAAATCAAATTTTGATAGTATATGCATAGGTAACCATATTAGTAAACGGGCCTATACGGTTGCTATAGGCCGATGCGTATGGCCCTAGTATATGAATGAAATTATATTCATAGATGATCAATTACTAAATGACAACCACGATATATAAATGGAAGGTCCTACGACTACAACCGTATTAGTCAAATGGACTTATGTGGTTGTCGTAGGCCAAAGTGTATGGCCCTAGTATGAACGTATGACATTACTCCCAATCAAATTTTGATAGTATATGCATAGGTAATCATATTAGTAAACGGGCCTATACGGTTGCTATAGGACGATTCGTATGGCCCTAGTATATGAATGAAATTATATTCGTAGACGGTCAATTACTAAATGACAACCACGAAATATAAACAGAAGGTCCTATGACTACTACCGTATTAGTCAAATAGACTTATATGGTTGTCAAAGCTATGCATCAACAATTTGAGAGGTGGAATCTGCAATTCCAAGAGATGAATGACACCATTGCTGAGCAAAATATTAAATAGCTGAACTTAGGAGGGGAAATCATGCAAGACCCCAAGCTAGGAGAAATATACCTGCCACCATTGAAAATCAAGAAAATCCAATCGATGATTTTAATGATGATATTGACTTTGATCGGGTAGGAAGAAATAGAAGGGGACACAGAGGAAGATTTGAAGATGATAATATAAATAGTATAAAAATGACGATGCCATCTTTCAAGGGAACAAGGGATCCAGACTTGTACCTTGATTGGGAGAGAAAAGTGGAAGCTATCTTTGATTGCCACAACTATTCGGAGGGCAAGAAGGTTAAACTTGATGTTGTTGAGTTTTCTGACTATGCAGCAATCTGGTGGAAAAAGCTTTTTAGGGATAGATTACAAGAAGGACAAGCACTCGTTGCTACGTGGGCTGAGATGAAGAGAGTAATGAGGAAGAGATTTGTACCATCACACTTTCAAAGAGATCTTCAACAACGTCTTCAAACTTTGAGGCAAGGGTCCTTGTCTGTAGATGAGTACTTTAAGGCTATGGATATGGCTATGATCCAAGCTAATTGTGTGGAGGAAGAGGAAGCTACAATGGCTAGGTTTTTGAATGCTTTAAATAGGGAAATAGCTGATGTAGTCGAATTGCAACAATATATAACTTTAGAGGAGTTAGTTGAACTAGCCGTAAAGGTAGAAAGACAAAACAAAAGGAGACAACAATCTAGCTCATGGAGAAGCTGGCCAACTACTATTCAAAAGAAGCAATGGCCAAAATCTGAGGAGACATCTACTCCTAAATTACATGAAGACAAGGGCAAGAGCAAATTGGAATCCAAGGATGGGGGTAAGCCTTTTATGCCTAAGACTTCTACTTCTACTTCTTCTATTCAATGTCTCAAGTGTCAAGGGAGAGGGCACAAGGCTTATGAATGCTCAAGTAGAAGAAACATCCTAATCAAAGAGGATGGGGGATATGAGAGCAAAAATAGTGCACCAAGTGAAGAACAAGAAGAAAACTTTGTAGAGAATGAAGAAGGAGAAGAGATGGAGTTCATGGATAGTGGGTTGAATTTTGTGGTTAGGAGGCTTATGCACATTAATCTAGGGCACTCTAATGAAGAACAAAGGGAAAATATATTCCATACTCGGTGTGGGATTAAAGATAAAATTTGTTCTATGATAATTGATAATGGGAGTTGTGCTAAGGTTGTGAGTGGAATGGACGAAGCACCCTAGACCTTATATGTTGCAATGGTTTAATAATAGTGGAGACATCAAGGTGAACAATGCATGGTCTCTTTTAAGATTGGAAGGTATGCCGATGAAGTTCTATGCGATATAGTACCCATGCAAGCTTGTCATATCTTGTTAGGGCGCCCATGGCAGTATGATAGGAGTGCTTTTCATGATGGGAGGAAAAATAGATACTCTCTTGAGCATAATGGCAAGAAATACATTCTTGCACCTTTAACTCCTTCCCAAGTGTATGAAGATCAAAAAAAGATGAAAGAATCAATGGGGAAACATGGGAAGGGATCAAAACAAGAGACTAAAGTGAAAGAAAAAGAGGGTAAATTTGAAGTGAGGTCTGAGGAGAGAGAGGGCAGCAATGAGAGGAAAGAAAATGTGGGAAAGAGTGATAAAAAAGAAATCATTGGTGAGAGGAAAGAGGCTAAGATTGAAAAAAAGTGAACCTTGCAAAAGCCAAAAAGTGTTTATTTGCGAAAAAGGAGGGGCTGCCTATTATCTTGCTCACTTATAAGGAAGTTCTGCTTAATAATGATTCATTAATATCCTCTTTGCCTAGTGTTATTTCTAACCTTTTGTAGGATTTTGAAGATGTTTTCCCCGAGGATCTTCCTAAAGGTTTACCACCTTTAAGGGGAATAGAGCATCAAATTGACTTTGTGCCCGGATCACAAATTCCTAATAGGTCTACTTATAGGAGCAATCCTGAAGAAATAAAGGAATTGCAAAGACAAGTAGAGGAGTTGCTTGATAAGAGATTTATTAGAGAAAGTATGAGTCCATGTTCTGTACCCCTACTTTTGCTGCCAAAAAAGAATGACACTTTGACAACCACGATATATAAATGGAAGGTCCTATGACTACAATCATATTAGTCAAATGGACTTATGTGGTTGTCGTAGGCCGATGCGTATCGCCCTAGTATGAACGTATGACATTACTCCAAATCAAATTTTGATAGTATATGCATAGGTAACCATATTAGTAAACGGGCCTATACGGTTGCTATAGGCCGATGCGTATGGCCCTAGTATATGAATGAAATTATATTCATAGATGATCAATTACTAAATGACAACCACGATATATAAATGGAAGGTCGTATGACTACAACCGTATTAGTCAAATGGACTTATGTGGTTTGCGTAGACCGATGCGTATGACCTTAGTATGAACGTATGACATTACTCCCAATCAAATTTTGATAGTATATGCATAGGTAATCATATTAGTAAACGGGCCTATACGGTTGCTATAGGCCGATGTGTATGGCCCTAGTATATGAATGAAATTATATTCATAGACGGTCAATTACTAAATAACAACCACGATATATAAATGGAAGGTCCAATTACTACCACCGTATTAGTGAAATGGACTTGAGTGGTTGTGCGGGCCGATGCGTATGGACCTAGTATGAACGTATGACATTACACCCAATCAAATTTTGATAGTATATGCATAGGTAATCATATTGGTAAATGGGCCTATATGGTTGCTATAGGCAGATTCATATGGCCGTAGTATATGAATGAAATTATATTCATAAACAATCAATTACTAAATAACAACCACGATATATAAACGGAAGGTCCTATGACTACTACCGTATTAGTCAAATAGACTTATGTGGTTGTCGTAGGACGATGCGTATGGCCCTATTATGAACGTATGCCATTACTCCCAATCAAATTTTGATAGTATATGCATAGATAGTCATATTAGTAGACGACCATATATGGTTGCTATAGACCGATGCGTATAGCCCTAGTATATGAATGAAATTATATTCATAAATCCCCCAATTATCAATAATCAAGATTTTTTTTAGCTAGTTAGCAAATGTAAAAAAATCTATGGGATAGACTTATTGTTGCGGAAGCCAAATGTATATAGTGTGAATGAGTCACAACTATTATACCAAAAATTATGGCCCACTAAATAATAAATAAGACAATAAAGCAACAATAAAAGGAACACCAGAATTTACGAGGTTCGGCTAATTTTGCCTACTCCTTGGACACAACCAATATTTTATTCCACTCCAAAATACAAGTGAAATAATACTAAAGAGAGAAGATACAAATGCCTTAAGAAGATAAGAAGGCAAATGAGAGGTGTATTTAAATCCTAAACATAAGGCCTCCTTTTATAGGAAAAAATTCCCTACAAAAGGGGTTTCCCACCGATGTGGGAGGTAATTTTGAAATTTCAACAAATCTCCACCTTGGAAAAATTCCACATCTTCAATTTCTCTCAATAACATATTTCGGTTGTGCCTTCATCTTCAATCTTTGTGTTCAACAATGTTGATCAAATCCAAACAATGTTGAAACTTGATCACAGTCACCACCTTTGTTAGCATATCAGCGGGATTCTCCGTAGTATGAATTTTCTTCACCGTGACTCCACCTTCTTCTATGATTTCTCGTACGAAGTGATACCGAACATCAATGTGCTTCGTCCTTGCATGATAAACTTGGTTCTTCGCTAATTGAATAGCACTTTGACTATCACAAAAAATTGTGATACCCTTTTGTTCAACACCAAGCTCCTTTAGCAATCCTTGAAGCCAAATTGCCTCCTTCACAGCCTCTGTAATAGCCATGTACTCTGAGATCACCCGCAAAATCTGAGTCACAATATCCAACTACAGACTGATTGTCTTCCTGCTCAAAAATTAACCCGACATCTACAGTATTATGAATATACCGTAGAATCCACTTCACAGCTTGCCAATGCTCCTTTCCTGGATTGTGCATATATCTGCTAATAACTCTAACAGCTTGTGAAATGTCAGGTCTCGTACATACCATTGCATACATCAAGCTACCAACAACATTTGTGTATGGTACCTTTGACATATACTCTCGTTCAACTTCGTCTAATGGTGACATAGTAGTACTTAGCTTAAAATGGGGAGCAAGTGGAGTACTAACTGGCTTAGTCTTGTCATCTATGCCAAAACGTTGTAGTACTCTCTTCAAATATTCTTTCTGAGATAAACAGAGTTTCTTTGAACGTCTATCTCTTATTATCTCCATGCCAAGAATTTTCTTCGCCTCACCCAGATCCTTCATCTCGAACTCCTTCTTCAATTGAATCTTCAACTTATCAATTTCTTCTGAATTCTTGGAAGCTATCAACATATCATCAACATATAGGAGAAGATATATAAAGGAACCATTTTTAAACTTGCGCAAATACACACAATGATCGTATTTGGTTCTCTTGTACCCTTGCTGCAACATAAACTTGTCAAATCGCTTGTACCATTTTCACGACCCCAATCCCAATCCGTACAACGATTTTACAAGTTTGCACACCATATTTTCCTTTCCAACAACTTTGAATCCTTCTGGCTGAGTCATGTAGATTTCCTCCTCCAAGTTTCCATGTAAAAATGCAGTTTTTACATCCATCTGAACTAGTTCCAAATCCAACTGTGCTACCAAAGCCAACATAATTCTAATGGAGGAATGTTTTACAACTGGAGAAAACACTTCATTGTAATCAATTCCCTCATTTTGAGCATATCCTTTGGCCACCAACCTTGCTTTGTAGCGAACATCTACTTGGTTAGGAAATCCTTCCTTCTTTGCAAATACCCGTTTGCACCCAATTGCTTTCTTTTCCTTCGGAGAGATTGGCCAATCTCCATGTATGATTCTGATGAAGGGACTTTATTTTATCATTCATGGCAATCCTCCACTTATCTTCTTCAGAACTTTGGACTGCGTCTTTATAAGTGGTGGGAACATCATCAGTTGCAATTGCGGTTGCACAAGCAACTCTCTCTATGAGACGAACATGTTTCGTTACTTTCCTTTTTGGCCTGCTGGTTGCTATTGATTCAAGTTGTTGTTGAGGTTCCTGAGTTGGAATCTCCTCTACTGGCTCTCCTTCCAGAGGATAATCTTTATTTGTTTCCTCATCTGCTTCTTGTGTAGGAAAAATAAATTTTCCCTCGAACTCCACCTGCTTAGAAGCACCATCATCTTGTTTGGTATCTACATTTGTTGCCTTGTATACCATAGCAGATTCATCGAAGGTAACATCCTTGCTGAATATTACTTTCTTTGTCATAGGACACCATAAGCGGTATCCTTTGACTCCAGAAGTAATCCCCATAAAAATAGCCTTCTTTGCCCTTGGATCCAATTTTGACTCTGTCACATGATAATATGCGGTTGAGCCAAACACGTGCAAAGAGCAGATGGTAAGCGATTAATGATGGTGTCTTGCCATTAATAGCAGCAGATGGTAAGCGATTAATGAGGTGGCATGCATATGTAATTGCCTCAGCCCAAAATTCTTTGCCCAAGCCAGCATTGGACAACATACACCGTACCTTCTCCAGCAAGGTCCGGTTCATGCGTTCTGCCACTCCATTCTGTTGTGGTGTATGTCTCACAGTGAAGTGTCGGACGATGCCATCATTTTCACACACCTTATTGAAATGATCATTTTTGTATTCACCTCCATTGTCTGTGCGAATACACTTGATCCTCCTGCCCGTTTGATTCTCCACCATCGTCTTCCATTTGAGAAAAATTCCCAGCACTTCATCTTTGCTCTTCATTGCATACACCCATACTCTTCGGGAAAAATCATCAACAAAGGTTACAAAATAGTGCTTCCCACCTAATGAAGGTGTTTTGGAAGGACCCCAAACATCAGAATGTACATAATCCAAAATGCCTTTAGTATTATGGATTGTTGTACCAAATTTAACCCTTGTTTGTTTCCCTTTGACACAATGCTCGCAAAACTCCAAATTGCAAGCCTTTACCCCTTTCAACAATCCTTGATCTGATAGAGTTTTCAAGGATTTTCCTCCAGCATGTCCCAAGCGCATGTGCCACAGCCTGGTTGCTTCTGCCTCTTTGTTGTCACTGGACGTCACTGTCGCTGTCCCAATAACTGTACTAGCGAGATAACGGTACATGTTATTGTTCTTCCGATTGGCCTTCATTACCACTAGTGCACCGGAGCATACTCTCATCACACCATTTTCTGCAATAATTTTGAACACTTTTGATTCCAAGGCTCCCACAGAGATGAGATTTTTCTTCAAACGCGGTACATATCGAACATCTATTAATGTTCTGATCATTCCATCATGGTTCCTTAATCGTATTGAACCAATTCCATATGAGGTAAGAGGGCTATTGTCCGCTGCTTGGACGACTCCATATTCTGCACACTTTTGTTGTGCAGATCCAGGTACATTAGGACAGGCTCATACTAGGTAATTCAGCAGCACATTTGGAGACCTCAAGGTATGATCTGCTACGTCCGCGGATCCAGAGGCCCTCCTTCTATTCTGATAGTGATAGTAGCTATTTTCCCTCATTCGTTGTTTTTAGATACTCTTGATGTATAGAGCCACAATTGTGCTCTCCCTTTTTAGTCTGTGTTACCCGTAGGATTCCGGGTCTTGGTAGTATTCTATATGTTGTGGTTGATGAATGTATGTGCCAAGCGGCACTTGTTACATTCCTTTTATATCGTTTTTCCGCTATTTTATCATTTAACGTTCATGAACTTGTATATTCCGCATCATGTTAGGCTTACCTAATCGTGGAGACTGGGTACCGTCATGAAAGGTTCACGATTGGTGAACTAGGGTCGTGACAAATACGGGTCGTCTTTATCCACCCATTGCAGATATACGCCCGGTTACTTAGAGTCTCACTGATCGATACGAAGATGTTTGTATTTATCTACGAGAGGCTATGTAACTGTTTAGGAAACTCTTCATTTCTTTTTGGATTCCTTGTCGTGCGACATTTTTGGCACCAAATCTAAATTTCTACTTTCTATTCTCTCACAGATGGTGAGGACACGTGCTACTCACGAGGATTAGGAACACGCGCCCCCTGCTGCCGCCGCCAGAGGTCGGGGCCGTGGTAGAGGACAAGGACGCGCCCGAGGTGCAGCCACAGCACCCGCGTGCGCTGCCGCTAAGGTGCCACTAGTGGATCAGGTTGGAGCGCAGGCGCCTGGTACACCGACTACAACTACTACTACTCCAGCACTCCAGGAGACCCTGACCCAGTTCATGAGTATGTATACCACTTTAGCTCAGGCAGGGTTGCTTCCTCTCACTGCAGCTACATCTCACAGGTCGAGGGAGGGGCCCAGACTCCCGCAGCTGCTACACCTGAGTAGCGAGTGCCAGTGGGACACGTTCCAGATAATTTTGTTATGCCTCCTGCCGCCCCAGCACAGCCCGAAGGTGGGCCAGTTGCCTCTGAGGATGAGCAGCGTAGATTGGAGAGGTTCAAGAAATATTATCCTCCGGTGTTCAGTGGTTTGGCTACATATGATGCATTGGGTTTTCTGGAGGAGTGTCATCGTATTCTTCGCACTATGGGGATTGTGGAGACCAGCGGGGTTTCCTTCATCGCTTTTCAGTTTCGTGGGGCCGCTTATGATTGGTGGCGCACGTATGAGCTGGATAGTCCAGATTAGTCTGCTTCATTGACCTGGACGCAGTTTTCTGATCTGTTTTTGAGGGAGTTTGTTCCTAGAGCCTTAGGGATTCTTGGCGATTGGAGTTTGAGCGGTTCCAATAGGGCTCCATGTCAGTATCAGAGTATGCTATTAGTTTCACCTGTCTAGCCAGGCATGCACCGGCCTTGGTTGCCACGGTTCGGGAGAGAGTGCGGAGATTTATTGAGGGCCTTATCCCACCGATTTGGTCCAGCATGGCCAGAGAGTTGGAGATGGATATATCTTATCAGCAGGCAGTGAGCATTGCCAGGAGAGAGTGTATGCTCCCTAGAGAGCGGGGAGAGAGGGAGGCCAAGAGGTCTCATGAGTCGGGTCATTTCTCTGGTGCCCGTACCACAACAGCTGATCGATTTGGCAGGGGTTATTTCGGTCGTCCGGTTCATTCAGCATTGCTTGTAGCTGGTGGTACTCCAGCTCCTCCAGCACCTTAGGAGCCTTACTATGCTCCCCCAGTTTCCAGTGCACCTCCTACGTGGGGTACCTCTGGGGGTCAGTCCAGCGGGAGCGGGGCCAGTCAGTCACAGCCACCGCGTCCTCCTATGGCTTGTAATGAGTGTGGGGATACTTTCCATCTGGTTAGGGAGTGCCTCGGGCATGGGAGGGGAGCGCCTCCATAGACTTCACAAGGTAAGCAGGCCATCGTTCCAACTCCAGCTTCCACCCCACCGGCCCAGCCAGCCAGGGGCGGGGATCAGGGTGATAGAGGCTGTCCTCGAGAGAGGGGTCAGGCCAGATTTTATGCTATTCCTGATCGCGCCGCAGCTGTTGCATCTGATTCTGTTATCACAGGTATTATTTTGGTTAGTCGCAGAGAGGCATCGGTTCTATTCGATCCTAGTTCCACTTTTTCATATGTGTCCTCTTATTTTTCTTCTCATCTGGGTGTGCCTCGGGATTTTTTGAGTGCCCCTATTTATGTTTCCACTCCGGTGGGAGATTCTTTGGCTGTGGACCGTGTGTATCGGTCGTGTTTGGTTACTATCTGTGATTTTCAGACCAGAGCGGATATTTTATTGCTCGGTATGGTTGATTTCGATATTATTTTGGGCATGGACTGGTTGTCGCCCCACTATGCTATTCTTGATTTGTAATGCCAAGACCGTAATGCTGGCTATGCCAGGCATTCCACGTATTGAGTGGAGTGGTACTCTAGATGACACCCCTAGCCGTGTTATTTCCTTTCTCAAAGCTCGGCGTATGGTTGAGAAGGGGTGTGCAGCTTATCTAGCTTATGTGAGGGATGTCAGTGTTGACACTCCTTATATTGATTCCATCCCAGTGGTACGTGATTTCACTGATGTATTTCCAACTGATCTCCCGGGCATGCCGCCCGACAGAGATATTGATTTTGCTATTGACTTATTGCCGGGCACTCAGTCCATTTCTATTCCATCGTACCGTATGGCTCCTCCGGAGTTGAAGGAGTTGAAGGATCAGTTACAGGAGTTATTGGGTAAGGGTTTCATTCGACCCAGTGTTTCGCCTTGGGGTGCTCCTTTGTTGTTTGTGAAGAAAAAGGACGGTTCTATGCGTATGTGTATTGACTATCGTCAGTTGAACAAAGTTACAGTGAAGAACTGGTATCCTTTGCCACGTATTGATGATTTGTTTGACCAGCTACAGGGCGCACAGGTATTCTCTAAGATTGATTTGCGCTCTGATTATCACCAGCTGAAGATTCGGGAGCCAGATATCCCGAAGACTGCCTTCAGGACTCGGTATGGTCACTACGAGTTCCTCGTGATGTCTTTCGGGCTGACTAATGCCCCAGCAGCTTTTATGCATTTGATGCACAGTGTGTTCAGGCCATACATGGACTCATTCGTGATTGTTTTTATTGATGATATTCTGGTATATTCACGGAGTCGGGGAGAACACGAGCAACATCTGAGGATAGTGCTTCAGACTCTGAGGGAGAAGAAGTTATATGCCAAGTTCTCTAAATGTGAATTCTGGCTGAGTTCAGTGGCATTTCTAGGCCACGTGGTGTCAAGCGATGGTATTCGAGTGGATCCGAGGAAGGTAGAGGCCGTGCAAAGTTGGCCCAGGCCCTCCTCAGCTACTGAGATTCGCAGTTTCCTTGGCCTGGCGGGTTATTACCGTTGTTTCGTGTAGGGGTTCTCTTCGATCGCAGCACCTATGACCAGATTGACCCAAAAGGGTGCTCCTTTTTCAGTGGACAGAGGAGTGTGAGGCGAGCTTTCAGAAGCTCAAGACAGCTTTGACTTCGGCCCCTATCTTGATGTTGCCTACAGGTTCGGGGTCCTATACTGTATATTGTGATGCCTCACGAGTTGGACTCGGTGCGGTATTGATGCAGGACGGTAGGGTGATTGCCTACGCGTCCAGACAGCTGAAGGTACATGAGAAGAACTACCCTGTTCATGATCTAGAGCTAGCTGCCATTGTTCACGCCTTGAAGATTTGGCGTCATTACTTGTATGGGGTTCCTGCTGAGATCTACACTGATCACCGGAGCTTGCAGCACTTGCTTAAGCAGAAGGACCTGAACATGCGTCAGAGGAGATGGTTGGAGCTGCTAAAAGACTATGCTATTACTATTCTCTATCATCCGGGCAAGGCTAATGTAGTTGCCGATGCCTTGAGTCACCGGGCAGAGAGTTTGGGGAGCTTGGCATATCTACCAGCTTCGGAGAGGCCTATGGCGATGGATGTTCAGGGTTTAGCCAGGCAGTTTATTAGAATGGATCTTTCGGAGCCCAGCCAGGTTCTGGCCTGTGTGGTTTCTCGGTCCTCTCTATTTGACCGCATCAGGTAGCGTCAGTTCGACGACCCTCATTTGCTTGTCCTCCAGGATAGAGTTCGGTGTGGTGATGCTCGAGATGTTACCATTGGGAATGAGGGAGTTATGAGGATGCAGGGGCGTATTTGTGTGCCTAATGTAGATGATCTTCGAGAGCTGATTCTAGTAGAGGCCCATAGCTCGCGGTATTCCATCCATCCGGTGCCGCAAAGATGTATCAGGACTTTAGACAACATTACTGGTGGAGGTGGATGAAGAGGGATATAGTTGATTATGTTTCTAGGTGCCTCAACCGCCAGCAGGTGAAGTATGAGCATCAGCGTCCGGGTGGATTAATGCAACAGATTGAGATTCCAGACTGGAAATGGGAGCGCATCACCATGGACTTTGTGTCTGGGCTTCCACGGACTGTTAGGAAGTTTGACTCCATTTGGGTTATTGTGGATCGGTTGACCAAGTCCGCCCATTTCATACCGGTGAGCACTACTTATTCATCGGAGCGACTGGCGGAGATCTATATCAGGGAGATAGTTCGGCTGCATGGTATTCCAGTTTCCATCATTTCGGATAGAGGCACTCAGTTCACTTCACGGTTCTGGAGAGCTGTACAGCAGGAGTTAGGTACTCGGGTGGAGCTGAGCACAGCATTTCACCCCCAGACTGATGGGCAGTCCGAGCGCACTATTCAGATTTTGGAAGATATGCTCCGTGCGTGCGTGATTGAGTTTGGAGGTTCATGGGATCACTTCTTGCCACTGGCGGAGTTTGCTTATAACAACAGCTACCGGTCTAGTATTCAGATGGCACCGTATGAGGCCCTATATGGTAGAAGATGCAGGTCTCCCGTGGGTTGGTTCGAGCCGGGCGAGGCCAAGCTGCTAGGTACTGATATGGTCGAGGATGCAATGGACAAGGTCAAGGTGATTCAGGACACACTTCGTGCAGCCCAGTCTAGACAGAAGAGTTACGCGGACAAGAAGGTTCGCGATGTGGCTTTTATGGTTGGTGAGCGGGTTCTGCTTCGAGTTATCGGTCCTTTTGAGATTTTGAGGCGTGTTGGTGAGGTTGCTTATGAGTTGGCCTTACCTCCCAGCCTAATCGGAGTCCATCCCGTATTTCATGTCTCTATGCTCCGAAGATACCATGGTGACCCATCGCACGTGATGGATTTCACTTCCGTTCGGCTAGACGAGGATATGTCTTATGTTAAGGAGCTAGTGGCCATTCTGGACAAGCAAATCGGGAAGTTAAGGTCAAAGAACATCGCTTCGCTAAAGGTCCAGTGGCGGGGTCAGCCGGCCTAGGAGGCGACTTGGGAGACCGAGCAGGATATGCGCAGCCAGTACCCTCATCTCTTCACCACTCCAGGTATGTTTTCTATGCTCGTTCGAGGACGAACGAATCTTTAAGTGTGGGAAGATGTAACGACCCGGCCGGTCGTTTTTGAAATTTACGCCCCGATCCCCAATTTAACCGTTCCCCTAAGTTCATTTCTGCTATTGTGGTTTGCCGGGAGGGTCGGTTCTGGAATTTGGAGTGTTTTGGGACACTTAGTCCCTAAATAGGAGCTTTAAGGTTAGAAAATGGTCCGTAACCGGAATAGTGTTAAGACAACCTCGGAACGGGAATCCGATGGTTCCATTAGCTCAGTTAGGTGATTTTGGGGTTGGGAGCGCATTCGGAATGTATTTTGGAGGTCCGTAGCTCAATTAGGCTTGAAATGCCGAAGTTTGAAATTTTGGCGAATACGAACGATAAGTGAGATTTTGATCCGTGGGTTGGAATGGAATTTCGACAATTTTTGTAGCTTCGTTATGTGATTTTGGATATGTCCGCAAATTTTCAAGTCATTCGGACATCGTTTGGATGGGTTTTAGATCGGATGTGCAATTTGGAAGTTTTGAAGAAACTTAGGCTTGAATCCGTGTGTAATTGGTGATTTTGATGTTAAGGACGTGTTTTTATGATTGGAACAAGTTCTTATCGTGTTTTGGAGTATGTTGGTGGTTTTTGTTGGGGTCCCGGGGGCCCCGGGATGAATTCGGACCATCATTCGGACATTTTGAAGCCTTAGAAATCTGCAGAAAATGCAGCAGCAGTGCAGCAGGAATTTGACCTACGCGTTCGCGAGGCACGTTCCGCGTTCGCGTAGGCAGGGGGAATCTGACCATCCCGTTCACGTAGGTGTTGCCGCATTCGCGTAGGAGCGGCTTGGGACGCACCTTGTTCGCGTCCAGACGGGTCGCGTTCGCGAAGAACAAAAGATAGGTGGCTGAGGAGTTAGTCATCGCGAACGCGTGAGGCTAGGTCACGTTCGCGAAGGGTTAGGTGGCAAGCCACCTGCCATTTTGGATTACAATTAATATGAAAATGACTATTCAAATAGATGGAAGTGGGAATAATTCATATAAATAGACACAAAAAAGGTTATAACTATGTCATGTTGTCATACTTTGTGAGCTTATATGATAAGATTGTTGAAATAAGTTTCTTGGCCTAATTTCGTTATTTTATCATGAAATCCTTGAGTATTTCACTGTTAATGGAAGATTAATGGGGGTTTTAGCCCTAGGCCTAAATTATAGAGAATCATTGATTTGAATGGGCAAACGGAGTCCGATTTTGGTAAATTTTATATGAATGGACTCGTGTTGAGATAAGGAACCCGAATATATAACGTTCGTAATTTTTTGAGAAGCGTACCAAAAGTCGGGTTTTGGCAACTTGTGGTTTTTGGTGTATTTTGAATTGTTTCGATTGGGTAATGCCCAATTGGCCTATTTTGATGTATTTCTATTGTTTTTATCAGATACTACACCTGTGGAGGCCGATATTCGCGGCAAGAGAGTTGTCTCTTAGCGGTTTTGTACCGGAGTCGAGGTAAGTGGCTTGGCTAACCTCGTGTGGGGGAACCTTCACCCCTAGGATATTATGTGATAGTTGAAAAGCCTTGTACGCGAGGTGACGGGCGTGTACATGCGCTGGTTGTTGTAACTCACCTTACTTGAATTGTCCAATTCGTGATATTCCTGTTCTTAGTTGATTAAATTGCGACATTTACCTGATATTCGTTAGGAAAGCATGATTAAATAGGATTTATCTGCCTAATTGCCTAATTGTCTTACTTGAACTTCTTGATAATTGTTGGCACTAGATTTTGGTGAAGTTGTGGGTTCGATTCTCAGAGAACCGGAGTGGCATTGTTTGTGGACTGCGGGTTTGATTCCCTGAGATCCAAGGGCTGTGAGTTCGATTCCCGGAGACCCAAAGTTTATTGATATAATTATTGTGATACGGACTACGGGTTCGATTCTCGGAGATCCTGAGATATTGATACACGGGCTGCGGGTTCAATTCCCGGAGACCCAGAGATACCGATATTGGGACTGCGGGTTAAATTCTCGTAGATCCTGAGTTGTTGGATATAGAGAGGGACTGTGGGTTCAATTCCTACAGGTCCTGGACTTGCTGGTTTGAGTTCATGTTGTGTTGGTTACTTGTAGTTAACTAATCGTAGTCGGTTGTAGTAATTACTTTATTGTTGATTATTTCAGATTCATTCTTGCTTATTCCTGCTTATTACTGTTTGATCATTATGTTATTGTTCTCTCGGTAGGGCCCTGACCTTCCTCGTCACTACTCAATCGAGGTTAGGCTTGGCACTTACTGAGTACCGCCGTGGTGTACTCATGCTACTCTTCTGCACACTTTTGTTGTGCAGATCCAGGTACGTCAGGATAGGCTTAGCTTAGGTGATTCAGCAGCACATTCGAAGACCTCGACGTATGATCCGCTACGTCCGCGGATCCGGAGGCCCTCCTTCTATTCTGATAGTGATAGTAGATATTTTCCCTCATTTCGTTGTTTTTAGATACTCTTGATGTATAGAGCCACAATTGTATTTTTCCCTTTTAGTCTGTGTTACCCGTGTGATTCCGGGTCTTGGTAGTATTCTATATGATGTGGTTGACGAATGTATGTGCCAAGCGGCACTTGTTACATTCCCTTTATATCGTTTTTCCACTATTTTCTCATTTAATGTTCATGAACTTGTATATAAACGAAAGGTCCTATTACTACAATCGTATTAGTCAAATGGACTTATGTGGTTGTCGTAGGCCGATCCGTCCTAGTATGAACGTATGACATTACTCCTAATGAAATTTTGATAGTATATGCATAGGTACTCATATTAGTAAACGGGCCTATATGGTTTATAGGCCGATGTGTATGGCCCTAGTATATGAATGAAATCATATTCATTCCCGGTCAATTACTAAATAACAATCACGATATATAAACGGAAGGTCCTATGACTACAATAATATTAGTCAAATAGATTTATGTGGTTAAGTAGGCCGATGCGTATGACCTTAGTATGAACTTATGACATTACTCTCAATCTAATTTAGATAGTATATGCATAGGTAATCATATTAGTAAACGGGCCTATACGGTTGCTATAGGCCGATGCGTATGGCCCTAGTTTATGAATGAAATTATATTCATTGACGGTCAATTGCTAAATAACAACCATGATATATAAACGGAAGGTCCTATGTCTACAACCGTATTAGTCGAATGGACTTATGTGGTTGTCGTAGGTCGATGCGTATGACCCTAGTATGAACGTATGACATTACTCCCAAATCAAATTTTGATAGTATATGCATAGGTAATCATATTAGTAAACGGGCCTATACGGTTGCTATAGGCCGATGCGTATGGCCCTAGTATATGAATGAAATTATATTCATAGACGGTCAATTACTAAATAACAACCACGATATATAAATGGAAGGTCCTATTAGTATATGCATAGGTAATCATATTAGTAAACGTTCCTATACGGTTGTTATAGGCCGATGAGTATGGCCCTAGTATATGAATGAAATTATATTCATAGACGGTCAATTACTAAATAACAACCACTATATATAAATGGAAGGTCCTATGTCTACAACCGTATTAGTCAAATAGACTTATGTGGTTGTCGTAGGCCATTGCGTATGACCTTACTATGAACGTATGACATTACTCCTAATCAAATTTTGATAGTATATGCATAGGTAATCATATTAGTAAACATGCCTATACGGTTGCTATAGGCCGATGCGTCCTAGTATATGAATGAAATAATATGACTACAATCGTATTAGTCCAGTGGACTTATGTGGTTGTCGTAGGCCGATGCGTCCTAGTATATGAATGAAATCATATTCATAGACGGTCAATTACTAAGTATGAACGTATGAAGTTACTCCTAATAATATTTTGATAGTATATGCATAGGTAATCATATTAGTAAACGGGCATATACGGTTGCTATAGGCCAATGCGTATGGCCCCAGTATATGAATGAAATAATATTCATAGACGGTCTATTACTAAAGAACAACCATGATATATAAACGAAAGTTCCTATGACTACAATCGTATTAGTCAAATGGACTTATGTGGTTGTCGTAGGCCGATGCGTATGGCCCTAGTATGAACGTATGACATTACTCCCAATCAAATTTTGATAGTATATTCATAGGTAATCATATTAGTAAACGGGCCTATATGGTTGCTATAGGAAGATGCATATGGACCAAGTATATGAATGAAATTATATTCATAGACGGTCAGTTACTAAATAACGACCACGATATATAAAATGAAGGTCCGATGACGCCAACCGTATTAGTCAAATGGACTTATGTGGTTGTCGTAGGCCGATGCGTATGGCTCTAGTATGAACGTAAAACATTAATTCCAATCAAATTTTTATAGTATATGCATAGGTAATCATATTTGTATACGTGCCTATATGGTTGCTATAGGCCGATGTGTATGGAAATAGAAATAACTAATTACAAGGTGAAAATCATACTAAAATCCTCTACCCAAGACGTGGAGTCACCAACTCACGATCTACTACTGAATACTACACATAAAAGTTTGAAAGAAATATAACATAATTCTCTTTGTCTCGGAACAAAGAGACTACAACTAGTAACATAAATAAAGAGAGAGACGCCGGGCCTGCGGACGTCTGCAAGCTACCTCGGTCTCAAATGTTTTCTTTTCATATCTCGTGGTAGGCGTACCACCCGCTCCCAACTGTATCAATAAATATTATTTTGTGGTAGGCATACCACCCGATCTCATTGTATCAATAATTATATCTTATGGTAGGCGTACCACCCGATCCCAATTCTTTAATATATATATTACCACAATTAACAAGAATTAACCAAGTAATAACACAATAAGGAATATCTTAAAAGAACTCAACAATTAACAACGGTTAATAAGTTCACAAGGAAAACAAAGTATAATGGAAACACAAGTAATATCAAGTCAAGGAATAGCAAGCGGTTGCACGGCATCACCCTTCGTGCTTTTACTCTCATCCTCACCAAATAAGCAAATAAAGTACACGGCATCACCCTTCGTGCTTTTACTCTCATCCTCACATCCATAGTACGGCATGATCCTTCGTACATGGTTCAATAACGGGGCACGGCATGATCCTTCGTGCATAATCAATAAAACATGGCACGGCATTGACCTTCGTGCATAAATAATAAATCAAGGCACGACATTAACCTTCGTGCATAAATAATAAATCAAGGCACGACATCACCCTTCGTGCATTAACACTCTTCCTCACCCAAATAACAATCACAGTTAAGGGCAAAGAATGAAACAGTAAATCATAAACCGTCCCAACAAGGGCAATCAATAATCATCTTCACAACAAGTCGCGACAAGGGAGAACAATAACAATTCTACAACCCGGCAAGGGTTCAACAATTTATCTTCAAATATGTCTCGCAACAAGTATTAACAATGACTCACGGTCATGCTAGACACCAGTGTATCTATACACAATTGATTTATATCATCAATACTACTCAACAAACTAATTCCTAAGACCAATTGCAACATTTACAACATTCTGCCTAGAATAGTGAATTTCGACCCCGGGCCCACATGGTCGGAACTCGGGGTTCGGACCAAAATCTGGTTAGCCATCCCCCACGAGTTCAAGTATATGATTTGTTTCAAAATCGGACCTCAATTCGAGGTCCAATTTCCCAATTTATGAAAAACCCTATATTCTATCAAAAACAAGAAATTCTACCATGAAAACCTTTGATTTCTATTGAAAAACATGTTTAATGATGTTAGGAATTGAAAGAATTAAGTAAAAAGTGACTTACAATTGTTTTGAAGAAGAATGAATCCGTGAAGAATCGCAAATGGGTGTTTTTGGGTTGTGAAATGTGAAGAAATGAACTGAAAATCGTGTTTTACAGGTCTCTGTGTTCGCATTTGCGAACATGGGTTCGCAATTGCGAACCCCGACCAATTTTTGGAGTTTGAAAAATAAGCTAAGGCTGGGAAGTTCGCATTTGCGAACTTTTGTTCGCATTTGCGAATACAGGCAGGATAGGGGAATGTTCGCATTTGCGAATTATTGTTCGCATTTGCGAACACAGGCAGTATAGGGGAATGTTCACATTTGCGAACTATTGTTCGCATTTGCGAACAAGGCTGGATATGGGAATGTTCGCATTTGCGAGGTTTTGTTCGCATTTGCGAATCCGAACGGTCCTGGGCACCCATCGCATTTGCGATCAAAGGTTCGCATTTACGAACCCTGCCTTGATCCGCCACCTTCGCAATTGCGAGAAATGCTTCGCAATTGCGAAGCCAACAGCTAGGTGAAAAACCAGCAGTGCAAAAATTCAGAATTTAATCCAACGGCCTATCAAATCTTTACCCGAGCCCCCCGGGCTCCAAATCAAACATGTACACAACATCAAAAACACATTATGAACTTGTTCGTGCGATCACATCGCCAATAACACATCGTTTTCATCAAATCAAGCCTCAAGTTCATGATTTTCATACTTTTGGTTTTCAAAACTTTCAAACTTGGAACTCAAGGTCCAAAACATATCAAACGACATCCAAATGTCACCAAACTTTGCAGAAAGCACATATATAATATTTAAGACTTGTACCGGGCGTTGGAACCAAAATACGAGCCCGATACCAAGGTCAATTAATTCATTTTCCTTTAACAATTACATCAAAAACAATTTCATAGAAAAATTCATAACTTGGGCTCTAGGCCTCAGAATTCGACTCCGAACGCATGTCCAAGTCCCATATTTTCCTACGGACCTTTCGGGACCATCCAATCTCGGGTCCGGATCCGTTTACCAAAAATGTTGACCGAAGTCAACCATATCAATATTAATATCATTTTTATCCAAATTCTCATAGAATTCATATTTTCTATCACAAAATCTTTCCGGCTACATGCTCGAATTGTGCACGTAAATCGAGGCAACATAGAATGAGGTTTTCAAGGCCTCAGAAGCTCGAAATGATTAATAAAATAAGTGATGACCCTTTGGGTCGTCACATTCTCCACCTCTAAAACAACCGTTCGTCCTCGAATGGACAAAAGAAAGAAGTACCTGAGTCGGGAAACAAATGTGGGTAGCGGCTCCGCATATCAGACTCGGACTCCCAGGTCGATGCCTCAGGAGGCTGACCTCTCCACTGAACACGCACGGAAGGATAACTCTTCGACCTCAACTGTCGAACCTGTCGGTCTAGAATGGCCACCGGCTCCTCCTCGTAAGATAGATCATTGTCCAATTGGACAGTACCGAAGTCTAACACATGTGTGGGATCGCCGTGGTATCTCCGAAGCATAGATACGTGAAAAACTGGGTGCACGGCTGATAAGCTAGGCGGCAAAGCTAATCTGTAAGCCACCCCTCCCACTCTGTCTAGAATCTCAAATGGACCAATATACCTAGGGCCGAGCTTGCCCTTCTTCCCGAACCTCATCACGCCCTTCATAGGCGACACTCGGAGCAATACTCGTTCACCAATCATGAAATGCACATCTCAAACTTTACGATCCGCATAAGTCTTCTGCCTGGACTGAGCTGAACGCAATCTCTCCTAAATAGTCTTGACCTTATGTAAGGCCTCCTGAACTAAGTCTGTACCCAACAATCGAGCCTCTCCCGGTTCAAACCATCCAACTGGTGATCGACATCACCTACCATACAACGCCTCATACGGAGCCATCTGGATGCTAGATTGGTAACTGTTATTGTAGGCGAACTCTGCTAATGGCAGAAACTGGTCCCACGAGCCTCCGAAATCAATAACACAGGCTCGAAGCATGTTTTCTAGAATCTGAATAGTCCTCTCGGACTGGCCATCCGTCTGAGGGTGAAATGCTGTACTCAACTGAACCTGGGTACCTAACTCATGCTGGACCACTCTCCAGAACCGTGAGGTAAACTGCATACCCCGATCAGAGATAATGGATACCGGCACCCCATGGAGACGAACAATCTCCCTAATGTAAACCTCCGCTAACCTCTCCGACGAGTAGGAGACAGACACTGGAATAAAGTGTGCTGATTTGGTCAGTCTATCAACAATAACCCAAATAGCATCAAATTTCCTCCGAGTCAAAGGAAGTCCAGTAACGAAGTCCATAGTGATCCGCTCCCATTTCCACTCGGGAATTTCAATTCTCTGGAATACACCACCAGGTCTCTGGTGCTCATATTTCACCTGCTGACAATTTAGACACCGAGCGGCATACGCAACAATATCTTTCTTCATTCTGCGCCACCAATAGTGCTGACGTAAGTCCTGGTACATCTTCGCGGCGCCTGGGTGAATGGAATACCGGGAACTGTGGGCCTCCGCTAAGATCAACTCTCGAATCCCTTCGACATTAGGCACACAAACTCGACCCTACAATTTCAATACCCCATCATCATCTAGATTTACCTGTGTGGTACCTCTCCGCTGTACTGTATCTCTCAACTCACGCAAATGAGGATCATCAAATTGCCTCTCACGGATACGCTCTAATAAGGAAGAACGAGCGACCGTGCAGGCTAACACTCTGCTAGGCTCGTAAATGTCTAATCTCACGAACCGGTTGGCTAAGGCCTGGACATCTAGAGCTAATGGTCTCTGATTGACCGGAATATATGCAAGACTACCCATGCTGGCATACTTTCTACTCAATGCATCGGCCACCACATTGGCCTTACCTGGGTGATATAAGATAGTAACATCATAGTCTTTTAGCAACTCTAACCATCTCCGCTGTCGTAGATTCAACTCCTTCTGCTTGAACAAGTACTGTAGGCTTTTGTGATCGGTGTACACCTCACATGTCACACCATATAGATAATGCCTCCAGATCTTTAAGGCATGAACCACTGCTGCTAACTCAAGATCATGAACTGGATAATTCTTCTCATGTATCTTTAACTACCTCGAAGCATAAGCGATAACCTTACCATCCTGCATCAATACCGCTCCAAGCCCTGTACGAGATGCGTCACAATAAACTGTATAAGGCCCTGCACCTGTAGGTAGTATCAACACTGGTGCCGTAGTCAAGGCTGTCTTGAGCTTCTGAAAGCTCGCCTCACACTCATCTGACCACTGGAACTGGGCACCCTTCTGGGTCAACCTGGTCATCGGGGCCGCAATAGAAGAAAACCCCTCTACAAATCGACGGTAGTAACCTGCTAATCCCAAGAAACTCCGGATCTCAGTCACTGAAGCTGGTCGAGGCCAATTCTGGACTGCCTCAATCTTCTTTGGGTCTACCCGAATACCTTCCACCGATACAATGTGACCCAGAAATGCTACCGAACTCAGCCAGAACTCACATTTAGAAAATTTGTCATATAGCTGGTTATCTTTCAGAGTCTGAAGAACCACTCTGAGGTGCTGCTCGTGCTCTTCCTGGCTGCGGGAGTACACCAGGATGTCATCTATAAAGACTATCACGAACAGATCTAAGTAAGGCCTGAATACCCGATTCATCAACTCCATGAATGGTGCTGGGGCATTGGTCAACCCGAAGAACATGACCAAGAACTCATAATGCCCATATCTAGAGCGAAAGGTCGTCTTAGGAATGTCAGCCGCCCTGATCTTCAGCTGATGGTAACCTGACCTCAAGTCTATCTTAGAGAATACCCTCGCTCCCCGGAGTTGGTCAAACAAATCATCAATCCTCGGCAGTGGATACTTATTCTTTATTGTCACTTTGTTTAATTGCGGTAATCAATACACATCCGCATCGAGCCATCTTTCTTCTTTACAAATAATACGGGTGCTCCCTAGGGGGAAACACTGGGCCCGATAAAGCCCTTCTCAAGAAGGTCTTGCAACCGATCTTTCAACTCTTTTAGCTCCGACGGGGCCATACGATAGGGTGGAATAGAGATGGGCCGAGTGCCCGGTGCCGGATCAATACAGAAATCAATATCTCGTCGGGTGGCATGCCCGGCAGTCTGAAGGGAAAACCTCGGGAAACGCCCGTGCAATAGGGACCGACTCAATGGTAGGAACCTCTCGCGCTGGAATCGCGAACATAAGCCGGATAAGCTAGACACCCCTTCTCGACCATGCGCCGAGCCTTAACATAGGAAATAACGGTGCGAACGGAGTGGCTTGAGGTACCTTTCCACTCTAGTCGGGGTGATTATGGCAAGGCTAAGGTCACAGTCTTAGCATGACAATCTAGAATAGCATGGTATGGGGACAACCAGTCCATCCCCAATATGACATCAAAATCCACCATATCCAAAAGCACCAGATCAACATGGGTCTCAAGACCCCCAAATATAACTACACACGAACGATGCACCCGGTCGACTACAATGGAGTCACCCATCGGTGTAGACACATAAACTGGAATATCCAGAGCATAGCTGGGCACGGCCAAATACGGTGCAAAGTAGGAAGACACATATGAATATGTAGATCCAGGGTCAAATAATACCTGAAGCACCTCTGCCACACACAAGAATAGTACCTGTAATCACGGCATCCGATGCCTCTACCTCTGGCCTGGCTGGTAAAGCATAGAATCGGGGATCTGCACCTCCCCTCTGAGCTGCGTCTCTAGGACGACCATCAACTGGTTGACCTCTACCTCTGGCTGGATGGTCTCCACCTCTACGGTCTCGACCTCCACCTCTATAATCTCTACCTCCGCCTCTGGCTGGCTGGGCAGGCTGAGGGTCAGCTGGGGCCTCGAATCATAGGACGAGGACCTCGCTCCTGAGAGTTGCCCGCTGCTCGTGGTCAATACCGAAAAATGACCCGGGTTACCACAACCGTAGCAACTCTTGGACTGTTGGGGCCGCTAGCCCCGACGACCCGAATGGCCTCCACGAACACTCCGAAGAGGCCGAGCATTAATAGGAGGCCGGTCTGAATAATGCCCATGAAAACAACGATCACCCGATCCACCCCGTGAAGCCTCGAAGGGCGGAATGGAAAGGCCTCGAAGACCGGCCTCTGTCAAAGGATTCTCTCCTACCAGAGGAAGAACTACCAAACCTGCTCGAATGACGAGGCCTCTTGTCCGAAGAATAACCGCCTCCCCCGAGCAAGCAGCCATCTCAACTCCGTGTGCCGCATTAGCCGTCTCCCGATATGATTTGTCACTCCCCACGCCCATAGCCCATCCGGAGTCTAATTGGCTGATTAAGCCCATCTATAAACTCGCGGACCCTCTCCCGCTCTACGGGAAGTATCACCACTACATGACGAGCCAAATCGACAAATCTCGTCTCATACCGTGTGACCGTCATAGAGCCCCGATGGAGGCGCTCAAACCGCCTCCGAAGTACATCCCGCCGAGTAGCAGGGAGAAACTTCTCCGAAAATAACTCGCAAACTGATCCCACGATAAAGCTGGGGACCCTGCTGGTCGAGTCAAGCAATAATGTCTCCACCAAGTCTTGGCGGATCCTGCAAGCCTGAATGTACAGAAGTCAACTCCGTTTGTCTCCACGATCCCCATAGTCTTGAGAATCTCATGGCAACCGAATAAGAAGTCCCGAGGATCCTCTGATGTGGCACCGCTGAATGTAGTGGTAAACAGCTTGGAGAACCGATCAAGTCTCCATAAGGAATCAGAAGTCATGGCCGCTCCATCTCCGGCATGAGCCGTGGTACTCGACTGAGTGGCCACAGCTGGCTGAACCACTGGTGCCTGAGGCTGAGGAACTACTGGCTCCGGAGTACGAGCAATAGGAGTCTGGGCACCTCCTCCAGCCTGAGAAGCGGTTGGTGCAACTGATAATAAACCCGCTCTGGCAATGCTGTCCATAAATCCCGCTATTCTGACCAAAGCATCCCGAAGATCCGGGGTAAATAAAGCCTCTCCTAGGACCTGAGCTGGGCCCACTGGAGCTGCTGGGACCGGAACCTCCTCGTCAATCTCAATATGAGGCTCCACCTCTGGAGTAGCTGCCTGGGGCTGAGCTCTACCCCAACCACGACCTCTGATACGGCCTCGGCCCCTGCCCCTCACGGGTGCTGCCTGGGGCTCAGGCTGCTGGTCGGCGGACGAAGAAGCACATGTCCTCACCATCTGCGAAAGGACAGAATAGAAATTCAATCAGTAATTGAGGATCAAGTCGCACGACAAGAAAGAACAAATGAGAGACTCTTTCCTAACTCAATAGACTCTGGAGGACAAGTACATACGTCTCCGTACCTACCTCTCAAACTCTACCGAGCTTGTTCGTGAGTGGTGAGACCTATGTAACCTAGAGCTCTGATACCAACTTGTCACGACCCGTATTTTCCCCCAACATCGGGATCGTGATGGCGCCTACTCGTGGTAGCTAGGCAAGCCACTGTATTCATACTATCCTGTTTTTAATACAATTTCATAATTTATTTATCAACAAACCATAACTTTAATTAAATAAGTGCGGAATACTTTATCGAAATAGAAATAACTAGTTACAAGGTAAAAATCATACTGAAATCCTCTACCCAAGACGTGGAGTCACCAACTCATGAACTACTACTGAATACTACACATAAAAGTTTGAAAGAAATATAACATAATTCTGTTTGTCTCGGAACAAAGAGACTACAGCTAGTAACATAAGTAAAGAGAGAGACGCCGGGCTTGCGGACGTCCGCAAGCTACCTCGGTCTCAAATGTGATAAACTTCCACGCAATCGATTTACTGCTGTTGCTCCTGATCGTAACCTGGACCTGTGCAAAAACGCACAGAAGTGTAGCATCAGCACAACCGACCCCATGTGCTGGTAAGTGCCCGGCCTATCCCGCGAAGTAGTGACAAGCCTAGGACCAGACACCCACATAAACCTGTAGAATTCAATATATATGTATACCACAGAATAACAAGAAATAACCAAGTAATAACACAATAAGGAATATCTCAAAGAACTCAACAATTAACAACATTTAATAAGTTCACAAGGAAAACAAAGTATAATGGAAACACAAGTAATATCAAGTCAAGGAATAGCAAGCAGTTGCACGGCATCACCCTTCATGCTTTTACTCTCATCCTCACCAAATAAGCAAATAAAGTACACGGCATCACCCTTCATGCTTTTACTCTCATCCTCACATCCATAGTACGGCATGATCCTTCGTACATGGTTCAATAACAGGGCACGACATGATCCTTCGTGCATAATCAATAAAACATGGCACGGTATTAACCTTCGTGCATAAATAATAAAACATGGCATGGCATTAACCTTCATGCATAAATAATAAAATCAAGGCACGGCATCACCCTTCGTGCATTATCACTCTTCCTCACCCAAATAACAATCACAGTTAAGGACAAAGAATGAAACAATAATTCATAAACCATCCCAACAAGGGCAATCAATAATCATCTTCACAACAAGTCCCGACAAGGGAGAACAATAATAATTCTACAACCTGGCAAAGGTTCAACAATTCATCTGCAAATATGTCTCACAATAAGCATTATCAACGACTCACGGTCATACTAGACGCCAGTGTATGGATGCTCGTCACCACAGCCCATACACCGCACTCGATCACATAACACATAGCACATAATCCTATTCCCTCAAGCTAGGATAGAACAAACACTTACCTCGACTGTTTATGAACAATTCAATCCGTGGCAATGTCTTTTTCTTTCAAATTTGGCTCCAATCCAATCGTATCTATACACAATTGATTTAATATCATCAATACTACTCAACAAACTAATTCCTAAGACCAATTACAACTTTTACAACATTCTGCCTGGAATAGTGAATTTCGACCCCGGGCCCACATGGTCGGAACTCGGGGTTCGGACCAAAATCCGGTTACCCATCCCCCCACGAGTTCAAGTATATGATTTGTTTCAAAATCGGACCTCAATTCGAGGTCCAATTTCCCAATTTATGAAAAACCCTATATTCTATCAAAAATAAGAAATTCTACCATGAAAACCTTTGATTTCTATTGAAAAACATGTTTAATGATGTTAGGAATTGAAAGAATTAAGTAAAAAGTGACTTACAATTGTTTTGAAGAAGAAGGAATCCGTGAAGAGTCGCAAATGGGTGTTTTTGGGTTGTGAAATGTGAAGAAATGAACTGAAAATCGTGTTTTACAGGTCTCTGTGTTCGCATTTGCGAACATGGGTTCGCAATTGCGGGAGTTTGAAAAATAAGCTAAGTCTGGGAAGTTCGCATTTGCGAATTTTTGTTCGCATTTGCGAACACAGGCAGGATAGGGGAATGTTTGCATTTGCGAACTATTGTTCGAATTTGCGAACACAGGCAGTATAGGGGAACGTTCGCATTTGCGAACAATTGTTCGCATTTGCGAACAAGGCTGGATATGGGAATGTTCGCATTTGTGAATTATGGTTCGCATTTGCGAACCTAGGCAGGACATGGGGATGTTCGCATTTGCGAACTATTGTTCGCATTTGCGAACAAGGCTGGGCATGAGGTGACTTCGCATTTGCGATCAGGGTTCGCATTTGCGAACCCTGCCTTGATTTGCCACCTTCGCAATTGCGAGAAATGCTTCGCAATTGCGAAGCCAACAACTGGGTGAAAAACCAGCAGTGCAAAAATTCAGAATTTAATCCAACGGCCTATCAAATCTTTACCCGAGCCCCCCGGGCTCCAAACCAAACATGTACACAACATCAAAAACATATTATGAACTTGTTCGTGCGATCACATCGCCAATAACACATCGTTTTCATCAAATCAAGCCTCAAGTTCATGATTTTCATACTTTTGGTTTTCAAAACCTTCAAACTTGGAACTCAAGGTCCAAAACATATCAAACGACATCCAAATGTCACCAAACTTTGCGCAGAAAGCACATATATAATATTTAAGACTTGTACCGGGCGTCGGAACCAAAATACGAGCCCGATACCAAGGTCAATTAATTCATTTTCCTTTAACAATTACATCAAAAACAATTTCATAGAAAAATTCATAACTTGGGCTCTAGGCCTCAGAATTCGACTCCGGACGCATGTCCAAGTCCCATATTTTCCTACGGACCTCTCGGGACCATCAAATCTCGGGTCCGGATCTGTTTACCAAAAATGTTGACCGAAGTCAACCATATCAATATTAATATCATTTTTATCCAAATTGTCATAGAATTCATATTTTCTATCACAAAATCTTTCCGGCTACATGCTCGGATCGTGCACGTAAATCGAGGCAACATAGAATGAGGTTTTCAAGGCCTCAGAAGCTCGAAATGATTAATTAAATAAGTGTATGGACCTAGTATGAACGTATGACATTACACCCAATCAAATTTTGATAGTATATGCATAGGTAATCATATTAGTAAATAGCCTATATGATTGCTATAGGTTGATGCGTATGGCCCTAGTATATGAATGAAATTATATTCATAGACGGTCAATTACTAAATAACGACCACGATATATAGACAGAAGGTCCTATGACTACAACCGTATTAGTCAAATGGACTTATGTGGTTGTCGTAGGGCGAAACGTACGACCTTAGTATGAATGTATAACGTTACTTCCAATCAAAATTTTATAGTATATGCATAGTTAATCATATTAGTAAACGGGCCTATACGATTGCTATAGGCCGATGCGTATGGCCCTAGTATATGAATGAAATTATATTCATAGACCGTCAATTACTAAATAACAACCACGATATTTAAACAGAAGGTCCTATGACTACTTCCGTATTAGTCAAATGGACTTATGTGGTTGTCGTAGGCCGAAGTGTATGGACCTAGTATGAATGTATAACCACGATATATAAATGCAAGGTCCTATTGCTACAATCGTATTAGTCAAATGGACTTATGTGGTTTTCGTAGGCTCATGCATCTTAGAATATGAATGAAATTATATTCATAGACGGTGAATTACTAAATAACAACCACGATATATAAATGGAAGGTCCTATGACTACAATCGTATTAGTCCAATGGACTTATGTGGATCTCACATGATGACGGGCCGAGTCATCACAGCTCTCAATCACATTTTGATAGTATAGGCATAGGTAATCATATTAGTAAACGGGCCTATATGGTTGCTATAGGCCGATGCGTATGGCCCTAGTATATGAATGAAATTATATTCATTGACGGTCAATTACTAAATAACAACCACGATATACAAATGGAAGGTCCTATGTCTACAACCGTATTAGTCAAATGGAATTATGTGGTTGTCGTAGGCCGATGCGTATGAGCCTAGTATGAACATATGACATTACTCCCAATCAAATTTTGATAGTATATGCATATATAATCATATTAGTAGATGGGCCTATACAGTTTCTATAGGCCGAATGCGTCCCTAGTATGAACGTATATAAACGAAAGTTCCTATGACTACAATCGTATTAGCCCCGTAAAATTTTTGTGCATAAAAAAAAACTAGTAGATGTGGTGTCATGGTCCGAATGATGTGTTAGGAATGCGTAGAATTCTTCGCGGCGAGCTTGCTCGCCGCGGTTCGGACCCTTGGTAGTGATTTAAGTTTCAAAAATGTAGAGAAATAATTTTTCCGAAAAAGTGTCAAATATGCGGTCAAGAATGCGACCGCAGAATCAACATGCGGACCGCATTCTGACCGCAAATCGTTCCAGAGAGTTTCTCAAAAATCCGTCAAATGTGCGGTCGATATGCGATCGCATGTCAAATCTGCGGTGCATTTTGCGACCGCAGATCAAACATGCGGACCGCATTCCGGCCGCATTCCTTAACAGAAACTTGTAATTTTTGAGGCCATTTTGCGGTCACTTTGCGGACCGCATGTGTGTTCTGCGGTCGCATAGTGACCGCATAATTGACCCCGGCCCAGATTTTTGTAACATTTTGACCCGATCTCTTCTTTAATATAACACACCTCTTCTTCATTTTTATCATATCATCTCACCAAAAATTAGAGAGAGAAGAGAGGGTTTTTAGAGAGAGAAATCTTGCATCTTCAAGGATTGTTCCAATCATTTTAATTCCAAGGGATCCTAGGGCAAGGATTCAACTTCCCCAATATTTTCAAGGTAAAAACCCTAACTATTTTCTTTGATTTTCAGTTTTAATTGGGTAAAGAGAGGTTTGCATATAATAGCTTTTAAAAATAGAATTTTTACACTCATGCATGATTATTGAACTTGATTTCTAGTAAAAAAGAAGTGAGTAGAAGTAAGAGTCTTCAAGAACAAGGTTGGCAAGAGTAAGATAGCTTGGGTAAGCATAAAGTAGGAAGTTAATGGAAGAAAACTCATCACCGGTATGTATGGCTAATTTTGATTCTTGTGAAATCGCCCTTATGTGTAAAATTGTTTGGCATGTGTTGATTTGAGAAATTGTATGTGATTAATTGATGTTGTTGTTGGATATTCAAAGTTGTTGTTGAACTATGAGTGTTGTGGTAAGAAATATGAACCGAAAGGTAAATGAGAGTTGAATTGGGTAAAGAATTTGTGAATAATGATTATGATGGCCTTTATGGCACCTTGTGGAAAAGAAAATGAAACACTTGAGAATTGGTTTATTGTGGAAAGAGATGAAACACTTGAATTATGGAAAATTGCTGAATATACATGTGTGAATATTCTTGAATGTGGAAACATTGTAACTTGGTTGTGATATTGGCTTGAGAAGTAATTGAGAACATGAAACAATGTGCAAGTTGCTTATTTGAACTTGTTGAAATTGTGTGTAGTACCTTATCTGCTGTTTGAAATTGTTGTGTTTTCAAGTGTAAGGCGGGGTCGTGTCGCGCGCCGCAACGTGGTGAAATAAGGTGTGGGTTGGGGTGATAAGGGTGGCCGAGGTAATAAGGGTGGTCGGGGGCAATAAGGATGGAAAGCGATCGAAATCGCTATTGAAAATTGATACATAAATCAATAATGTGAAATTGTGAAAGGAGACGGCAGGAGAGTTTGCAACCTGGGGAGCACTGATTGCTCCTATGTTTGACTACTTGCAATTTATGTTGTTGATTGGTCGTTGTTCCATTTGTTGACATTGAATGTGCTTGTGTTGAGGCTTATCTGAAATGAGTAAAAGGTGGAAAACATGGTTGGTTGGCTTGATTAATTTTAATGTAATTTAATGGCTTGAGTTTACTTGGGACAAAGTTTGTCCATACATACCAGTACAATTCAAGTGTACTGACGTCCCTTTTGCCGGGGGCGCTACATTCGTGTCATGATTGTAGGTGGATCGGTAGCAGGCACTTCAGCTCATCGGCAGTAGTATCCTTCTCCTTCCACCTGCCCGTTTTGGTGAGCCCCTTTCTTCCTCGGGGCCTTGTGTGGTTCATGCCACTCGGTTTAGATTTCATTTCGGTTTTGTAAGGTATAGCCGGAGCCTTGTTACCGGCAAGTATTGTATTTCCCTTTTTGTATCCTAGAGGCTCCGTAGACATGTAAACCGTGGGATTGTGGCCTATGTATATGTATGGGGCGTTGTAAATATAAATTATGAACTTGTTAGTAAATAAATCACATGGTTATGTTTATGCATTGTGAAATCAGTCATTGTTGGTAAGATATTTTGGTTAATGAGTAACAGTCAACACAGGGGTAACGTGTGGGAATGAAAGGCACCCAGGTCCGCTTGACTGGGGCAACCCGGTCGGGCGCCGGTCATGTCCCTCGATTTGGGGCGTGACAAACTTGGTATCAGAGCTTAAGGTTTTAAAGTGTCCTAGGATGTCTCGGAGCCGTGTCTAGTAGTGCCCTTCTTATAGGTTAAATTTTTTATAGTATATGCATAGGTAATCATATTAGTAAATGGGCCTATACGGTTGCTATAGGCCGATGCATATGGCCCTAGTATATGAATGAAATTATATTTATAGACGGTCAATTACTAAATAACGACCACGATATATAAACAGAAGGTCCTATGACTACTACCGTATTACATCAAATAGACTTATGTGGTTGTCGTAGGCCATTGCGTATGACCTTAGTATGAACATATGACATTACTCCTAATCAAATTTTGATAGTATATGCATAGGTAATCATATTAGTAAACAGGCCTATATGGTTGCTATAGGCAGATTCATATGGCCGTAGTATATGAATGAAATTATATTCATAAACAATCAATTACTAAATAACAACCACGATATATAAACGGAAGGTCCTATGACTACTACCGTATTAGTCAAATAGACTTATGTGGTTGTCGTAGGACGATGCGTATGGCCCTATTATGAACGTATGACATTACTCCCAATCAAATTTTGATAGTATATGCATAGGTAATCATATTAGTAAACGGGCCTATACGGTTGCTATAGGCCGATGTGTATGGCCCTAGTATATGAATGAAATTATATTCATAGACGGTCAATTACTAAATAACAACCACGATATATAAATGGAAGGTCCTATGACTACAACCGTATTAGTCAAATGGACTTATGTGGTTGCGTAGGCCGATGCGTATGGACCTAGTATGAACGTATGTCATTACTCCCAATCAAATTTTGATAGTATATACATAGGTAATCATATTAGTAAACACGCCTATACGGTTGCTATAAGCCGATGCGTATGACCCTAGTATATGAATGAAATTATATTCGTTGACGGTCAATTACTAAATAACAACCACGATATATAAATAGAAGGTCCTATGACTACTACCGTATTAGTCAAATAGACTTGTGTTGTTGTCGTAGGCCGATGAGTTTGATCTTAGTATGAACGTATGAAGTTACTCCTAATAATATTTTGATAGTATATGCATAGGTAATCATATTAGTAAACGGGCATATACGGTTGCTATAGGCCAATGCGTATGGCCCCAGTATATGAATGAAATAATATTCATAGACGGTCTATTACTAAAGAACAACCATGATATATAAACGAAAGTTCCTATGACTACAATCGTATTAGTCAAATGGACTTATGTGGTTGTCGTAGGCCGATGCGTATGGCCCTAGTATGAACGTATGACATTACTCCCAATCAAATTTTGATAGTATATGCATAGGTAATCATATTAGTAAACGAGCCTATACGGTTGCTATAGGCCGATGCGTATGACCCTAGTTTCTGAATGAAATTATATTCATAGACGATCAATTACTAAATACCAACCACGATATATAAACAGAAGGTCCTATGACTACTACCGTATTAGTCAAATAGACTTATGTGGTTGTCGTAGGCCGATGCGTATGGCCCTAGTATGAACGTATGACATTACACCCAATCAAATTTTGATAGTATATGCATAGGTAATCATATTAGTAAATGGGCCTATGCGGTTGCTATAGGCCGATGCGTATGGCCCTAGTATATGAATGAAATTATATTCATAGATTGTCAATTACTAAATAACAACCTGGGTGCCTTTCATTCCCACGTGTTACCCCTGTGTTGATTATTTCTCATTAACCAAATACTTTACCAATTATAACTGATTTCACAATATACAAACATAACCATGCGAGTGATTCATTAATAAGTTTACAGTTTTTACAACGCCCAATATAATATATACATGAGCCTGGAATCCCACAGTTTATATGTCTACAGAACCTCTAGGATACAAAGGACGATACAATACTTGCCGGAGTCAAGCGGACCTGGGTGCCTTTCATTCCCACGCGTTAACCCTGTGTTGATTGTTTCTCATTAACCAAATATTTTACCAATAATGACTGATTTCATAATGCATAAACATAACCATGTGATTGATTCACTAACAAGTTCATAATTTATATTTACAATGCCCCATACATATACATAGGCCACAATCCCACAGTTTACATGTCTACGGAGCCTCTAGGATACAAAAAGGGAAATACAATACTTGCCGGTAACAAGGCTCCGGCTATACCTTACAAAACCAAAATGAAATCTAAACAAAAGTGGCATGAACCACACAGGGCCCCAAGGAAGAAAAAGGGGCTCACCAAAACGGGCAGTGGAAGGAGAAGGATACTACTGCCGATGAGCTGAAGTGCCTGCTATCGATCCACCTACAATCATAACACGAATGTAGCGTCCCCGGCAAAAGGGACGTCAGTACACTTGAATTGTACCGGCATGTATGGACAAACTTTGTCCCAAGTAAACTCAAGCCATTGAATTACATCAACAATTAATTAAGCCAGCCAACCATGTTTCCACATTTTCCTCATTTCAAATAATTCTCAATACAAAGCACTTTCTACGATCAACCAATTTTAACAATAACCAATCAATCACGTAAAGCACAAGTAGTCAAACAAAGGGGCAATCAGTGCCCCACAGGTTGCAAACTCTCCTGTTGTCTCCTTTCACAATTTCACATTATTGATTTTTGTATCAATTTTCAATAGCGATTTCGATCGCTTTCCATCCTTATTGCCCCCGACCACCCTTATTACCTCGGCCACCCTTATCACCCCAACCCACACCTTATTTCCTCACGTTGCGGCGCGCAACACGACCCCGCCTAACAGTTTAAAACACAACAATTTCAAACAGCAGATAAGGTACTACACACAATTTCAACGAGTTCAAATAAGCAACTTACACATTGGTTCATGTTCTCAATTTCTTCTCAATTCAATATCACAACCATGTTACAATATTTCCATAATTCAAGTGTTTCATCTCTTTCCACAATAAACCAATTCTCAAGTGTTTCGTTTGTTTTCCACAAGGTGCCATATAGGCCATCATAGTCATTATTCACAATTCTTTTGCCAAATTAAACTCTCATTTTACATCACTCATAGCTCAACAACAAACTTTGAATATCCAACAACAACATCAAGAATTTCACACAATTTGTCAATTTAACACGAAACAAACAAACTTCACACATATAGGCGATTTCACAAGAATCAAAATTAGCCATACATACCTGGTGATGATTTTTTCTTCCTACTTTATGCTTACCCAAGATATCCTACTCTTGCCAACCTTGTTCTTGAAGACTCTTACTTCTACTCACTTCTTTTTACTAGAAATCAAGTTCAATAATCATGCATGAGTGTAAAAATTCTATTTTTAAAAGCTATTATATGCAAACCTCTCTTTACCCAATTTAAAACTGAAAATCAAAGAAAATAGTTAGGGTTTTTACCTTGAAAAGATTGGGGAAGTTGAATCCTTGCCCTAGGATCCCTTGGAATTAAGATGGTTGGAACAATCTTTGAAGATGAAAGATTTCTCTCTCTAAAAACCCTCTCTTCTCTCTCTAATTTTTTTGTAAGATGATATGATAAAATGAAGAAGAAGTGTGTTATATTAAAGAAGAGATCGGGTCAAAATGTTACAAAAATCTGGGCCGGGGTCAATTATGCGGTGCACTATGCGACCGCAGAATCAACATGCGGTCCGCATAGTGACCGCAGAATTGCCCCAAATTTTACACAGGTTCTGTTAAGGAATGCGGCCAGAATGCGGTCCGCATGTTTGATCTGCGGTCGCAAAGTGCACCGCAGATTTGACATGTGATCGCATATCGACCGCACTTTTGACACGATTTTTGGGAAACTCTCGGGAACGTTTTGCGGCAAGAATGCGGTCCGCATGTCAGGTTTGCGGTCGCATTCTTGACCGCATATTTGACATTTTTCGGAAAAATTAATTCTCTACATTTTTGAAGCTCGCCGCGAAGAATTCTACGCATTCCTAACACATTTATTCGGACCATGACACCATAGCTACTAGGTTTTATGCACAATTATTTTACGGGGCCTTACATCCTCCCCCCTTAAGATCATTCGTCCTCGAATGAGGATTTTGAAATAAATGAGTTTTGAAAGACATGATATGCAAGCTATCAAAATTTTGACTCTCTCTTATATTTTAGAAAAATTTCGCCAGAGTTTCCTTTGTATTATGGACATATCCACCTGTCAGAGGGCCCCCGAAACATATTACCAAACAACAATACACAAATACAATATTTCTCACAACTGGTATACACTTTCTTACCTCAACGAATGCACATATTCTATCACATTGTTACAATTGCACAAAAACTAGTCACTTCAATGAATTCTTACCTTATTAAACCAATTTAACACCATGTACACTCAACAAACCATTACCAATCTACACTTACTATTAGTTGTTTATTTAACACATAAATCTCGTTACAAAACGAAGGAGACTTTACTAATTACAAAATGAAGGAGACTTTACTAATACTAAGTGGGAAATAACTTAGACAAGATGGCAGTTACTAAGAGTAGGAGGGTCACCTAATTTCTTCTAGGCTTGATCAAACAAATGGGGGTACTTTTCTTTCATCTCTTTTTCTGCTTCCCATGTGGCCTCCTCAACTTGTTGACTTCGCCACAATACTTTAACAGAGGCAACTTCCTTATTTCTCAACTTACGGACTTGCCTATCAAGAATGGCAACCGGAACTTCTTCATATGACAAATCTTCATTAACCTCTATAGCTTCGACTGGCATGATGGTGGATGGATCTCCAATCACTTTCTTCAACATGGACACATGGAATACCGGATGCACCGATGACATCTCAGGAGGCAACTCTAGCCTATAAGCAACTTGACCAATCCTTTGAACGATCCGATATGGCTCGACATACCTAGGACTCAATTTCCCTTTCTTTCCGAATCGCATGACTCCCTTCATAGGAGATACCCTCAAGAACACCCAATCATCGACTTGAAACTCCAAATCCCTTCGACGAACGTCCGCATAGGACTTTTGATGACTCTGTGCTGTTTTCATTCTCTCCTGAATAACCTTGACCTTTTCCATAGCTTCGTACACCATATCTGGCCCTAGCAATTCCGCTTCACCTACCTCAAACCACCCGATTGGCGATCTACATCTTCTCCCGTACAATGCCTCAAACGGGGCCATTTGAATGCTAGCATGATAGCTGTTATTGTAAGCAAATTCTATCAGGTGGCAAGTGTTCATCCCAATTACCTTTAAAATCTAAGACACAAGCCCGCAACATATCTTCAAGCGTCCGAATGGTCCGCTCGGCCTGTCCATCGGTCTGTGGATGGAAAGCTGTGCTGAGATTCACCTGAGTTCCCAAACCTTGCTGAAACTTCTTCCAAAAGTTAGCGGTGAACTGAGCCCCGCGATCTGAGATGATAGAAAGTGAAGTGCCATGAAGCCTTACTATCTCCTTGATGTACAATCTTGCATATTGCTCCGCAGTATCAGTGGACTTGACATGCAGGAAGTGAGCTGATTTGGTGAGTCGATCTACTATCACCCATATTGAGTCAAACTTACGCCGAGTGCGAGGTAACCCCACCACGAAATCCATATTGATCATCTCCCATTTCCACCTTGGTATTTCTATAAGCTGAGTTAATCCACCAGGCCGTTGATGCTCGGCCTTCACTTGTTGACAGTTCGGACATTTAGCTACAAAGCCTCCCACATCCCTTTTCATACCGTTCCACCAATAAATCTCCTTGAGATCGTGATACATTTTCGTTGAACCAGGGTGCACAGAATACCTGGAAGTATGAGCCTCTGCCATCACTCTTTCCCGAAGCTCGTCCACATCCGGAACACATAGCCTATCTTGACATCGCAATACACCATCTTCGCTGCTGAGTACAAATGCTGAGGTCTTGTCATTCATGACTGCTTCCTTCACCCGAACCAATGCTGGATCCATGAACTGTTTTTCCTTGATTTCCGCGACCAATGATGATTCTGCTCCATTATGCACCAAGATATCCCCCTCGTCTGACGCCGAAATACGAACCCCCAAGCTGGCTAATTGGTAGACCTCTCGAGCCAGGGGTCTCCGATCCACACCCAAATGAGCCAAACTACCCATGGATTTTCGACTAAGAGCATCGGCTACCACATTTGCCTTTCCTGGATGGTACAATATGTCCATATCATAGTCCTTGAGTAGTTCTAACCACCGCCGCTGTCTCAGATTCAGCTCTTTCTGCTTGAACAAATACTGGAGGCTCTTGTGGTCTGAAAACACATCTACATGCACTCCATAAAGATAGTGCCGCCATATTTTCAAAGCAAACACAACAACTGCAAGCTCCAAATCATGCGTCGGATAATTCTTCTCGTGATTCTTGAGTTGCCTGGAAGCGTAAGATATGACTTTCCCGTGCTGCATCAATACACATCCCAAACCAACCCCGGAGGCATCACAATAAACCACAAATCCTTCTGTGCCTTCTGGCAAGGCCAATACTGGTGTCGAGGTCAATCTTGACTTCAATTCCTGGAAATTTTTCTCACATGCTTCGGACCACTGGAACTTAACTGCCTTCTGCGTCAATTTAGTCAACGGGGAGGCGAGGGTTGAGAATCCCTCTCCAAACCTCCGATAGTACCCTGCCAGACCCAAAAAACTGCGAATCTCTGTCGGGGTCGTGGGTCTAGGCCAATCTTTCACTGCCGCAATCTTTTGAGGATCCACCTGAATTCCCTCGCTGGAAATAACATGCCCTAGAAAGGCTACGGACTCCAACCAAAACTCACATTTTGAGAACTTGGCATACAATTGGTGCTGAAGAAGGGTCTGCAACGCTGCTCTGAGGTGAACGGCATGATCTTCTCTGCTCCGAGAGTAGATGAGGATGTCGTCAATGAATACAATCACAAAGGAATCTAGGAATGGCTTGAAAACACGATTCATAAGGTCCATGAAAGCTGCTCTGGGGCATTGGTTAGCCCAAAAGACATGACCAAAAACTCAAAGTGACCATAACGAGTTCGAAAGGCGGTTTTAGGAATATCCTGCTCCCTGATTTTTAACTGGTGGTACCCAGACCGTAAATCAATCTTTGAGAAGAACTTCGCTCCCTGCAATTGGTCAAACAGATCATCCACTCGAGGCAAAGGATATTTATTCTTGATGGTGACTTTGTTGAGCTGCCGATAATCAATACACTTTCGAAGTGACCCATCCTTCTTTCTTACAAAGAGAATCGGAGCACCCCATGGTGATACACTCGGTCGTATGAACCCTTTTTCTAATAAATCCCTCAGCTGCTCTTTTAACTCCCTTAACTCTGCTGGCGCCATTCTGTATGGTGGAATGGATATTGGCTGAGTATCTGGCATTACATCGATCCCAAAATCAATCTCCCTATCTGGCGGGATGCCTGGAAGCTCATCTGGAAACACTTCAGGAAATTCATTCACAATTGGCACGGACTCGAGGGTAGGCACCTCTGAGGTGGTGTCCGTTACCCGAACCAGGTGATAGATATACCCTTTCTTAATCATCTTCGAAGCCTTAAGGTAGGAAATAAACCTACCCCTTGGCACTACACCATTTCCTCTCCATTCAATAACTGGCTCGTTAGGGAACTCGAGCCTCATAACTCTCGTTCGACGGTCAAGTTTGGCAAAGCACGAATAGAGCCAATCCATCCCCATAATTACATCAAAATCTACCATCCCAAGCTCAATAAGATCGGTTGTGGTATCACGACCACCCACCGTAACAACACAATTCCTATAGACCCGTGAGGCTGTAATAGAATCACCAATAGGAGTCGACACAGAGAACTGCTCACGAAGCTGTTCGGGTTCTATCCCAAAACTTGAAGCAATGAATGGAGTAACATAAGACAAGGAGGACCCTGGGTCAATAAGGGCATAGCTATCAATAGTCTGAACAGACATGATACCTGTAACAACATCTGGAGAAGCCTCGGCATTTTGGCGGCCACTCAATGCATAGAATCGGCTAGGTCCACCCCTACCCCGAGCTCCACCCCTAGCTGCACCACGCCCCGCTGATGCTGGAGTACGCGCTGATGATGTAGCAGCTGAAGAACCGGATGACTGAGCAGATCCCCTACCTATATCCTGACGGGGTGCACGGCAGTCCCGCTGAATGTGACCTCTCACCCCGCACCCGAAGCACACTGGAAGGTCAAGGTAGCAAGTCTCTGTATGAAATCTCCCACACTTGGGGCATGTAGGTCTCCCCTGCTGCTGGGATCTCACCCCAGGACGACCAGACTGACGAGACCTCCTGCTGTCTGAACCAGGTCTCGAGTAACTACCCTGCTGATGACTGTGCACGGATGGCGGTGCACTCGCGGAGGACTGAGCATATGACTGGGATGGCCCTGATGACCCTTTCCCTGGAAGTGATCTCCCTGAACGACCCATTGACCGGGCCCTGCTGCTACTTTCTCTTTCTGCACGAATCTTCAATTTCCTGGCCTCTGTGGCCTAAGCAAACCCCAAAATCCTCCCATAGTTCATGTCTGAGTGCAAAGCTGCTGTGGCGGCCTCATTCACTACCAAAGGGCTAAGGCCCTGAACAAACCATCGAACCCGGGCATCCATGGTCGACACTAAATGAGGAGCGTACTTGGACAACCTTACGAACTCCATGTGATACTCCCAAACACTCATTCTGCCCTGTTTGAGAACCTCGAACTCAGTGGCATGGGCTGCCATTGCCTCAGCAGGTAAGAAGTGGTCCATAAATGCATCCACGAACTCATCCCATCCGGCCGGAGGGCTCCCTTCCTCACGGGAATCCTCCCACATTTCGAACCATGAACGTGCCGCTCCCTTCAGCCTGTAAGAGGCCAACTCTACCCCCTCTATATCTGTAGCCTTCATCACTCCTGAGGGTCTTGTATATCTCATCAAGGAATTCCTGTGGGTCAGCCTCTGGATCGGTGCCTGAAAATTCTGGACGGGCCAATCGCAAGAATTGATGGACTCTGGAACCAAAGGAATCTCCCTGTCCGCTGGAGGATGCAGGGGCATCATGGGATCTCTGGGCCTGGGCGGCCACTAGCTGTGTTAACATATGGATGGCTCCCCTAAGATATTCATTAGAGATACCAGAGCCCGAAGCGGGAACTGTATCTGAGTCAGGAACACCGGTAGGAGGAATGGTGGCATCCTCTACCGCAGCTGGAATAGGGACACTTGGGTTTTGAACAGATGGGCCAGGCAAATTCGGGACTGGTGGGTCATTCTCTCCCACGGCATCGGGTACATGATTAACAGCTGCACTTGGGCCGGCATTGGCCCTAAGGCCGAGTCTAGCCTTCTTCTTAGGTGCCATATTCTGAAAATTTGGGAACAAGGCCACGAATTAGACACAGATATCTCCACATTGCACTTTACCGCACGATATAGATTAACAAAGAAGTAGGTAAATTCTTAAATGCCCGTGTAGCCCCCTACTTATATGATGTGGTCGACAACACACCTATAAGAAGGGCACTACTAGACACGGCTCCGAGACATGCTAGGACACTTTAAAACCTTAGGCTCTGATACCAAGTTTGTCACGCCCCAAATCGAGGGACATGACCGGCGCCTGACCGGGTTGCCCCAGTCAAGCGGACCTGGGTGCCTTTCATTCCCACGCGTTACCCCTGTGTTGATTGTTTCTCATTAACCAAATATTTTACCAATAATGATTGATTTCATAAAGCATAAACATAACCATGTGATTGATTCACTAACAAGTTCATAATTTATATTTACAACGCCCCATACATATACATAGGTCACAATCCCACAGTTTACATGTCTACTGAGCCTCTAGGATACAAAATGGAATACAATACTTTGCCGGTAACAAGGCTCCGGCTATACCTTACAAAACCAAAATGAAATCTAAACAAAAGTGGCATGAACCACACGGGGCCCCGAGGAAGAAAGGGGCTCACCAAAACGGGCAGTGGAAGGAGAAGGATACTACTGCCGATGAGCTGAAGTGCCTGCTACCGATCCACCTACAATCATAACACGAATGTAGCGTCCCCGGCAAAAGGGACGTCAGTACACTTGAATTGTACCGGCATGTATGGACAAACTTTGTCCCAAGTAAACTCAAGCCATTGAATTACATCAACAATTAATTAAGCCAGCCAACCATGTTTCCACATTTTCCTCATTTCAAATAATTCTCAATACAAAGCACTTTCTACGATCAACCAATTTTAACAATAACCAATCAATCACGTAAAGCACAAGTAGTCAAACAAAGGGGCAATCAGTGCCCCACAGGTTGCAAACTCTCCTGTCTGTCTCCTTTCACAATTTCACATTATTGATTTTTGTATCAATTTTCAATAGCGATTTCGATCGCTTTCCATCCTTATTGCCCCCGACCACCCTTATTACCTCGGCCACCCTTATCACCCCAACCCACACCTTATTTCCTCACGTTGCGGCGCGCAACACGACCCCGCCTTACAGTTTAAAACACAACAATTTCAAATAGCAGATAAGGTACTACACACAATTTCAACAAGTTCAAATAAGCAACTTGCACATTGTTTCATGTTCTCAATTATTTATCAATTCAATATCACAACCATGTTACAATATTTCCACAATTCAAGTGTTTCATCTCTTTCCACAATAAACCAATTCTCAAGTGTTTCGTTTGTTTTCCACAAGGTGCCATATAGGCCATCATAGTCATTATTCACAATTCTTTTGCCAAATTAAACTCTCATTTTACATCACTCATAGATCAACAACAAACTTTGAATATCCAACAACAACATCAAGAATTTCACACAATTTGTCAATTTAACACGAAACAAACAAACTTCACACATATAGGCGATTTCACAAGAATCAAAATTAGCCATACATACCTGGTGATGATTTTTTCTTCCTACTTTATGCTTACCCAAGATATCCTACTCTTGCCAACCTTGTTCTTGAAGACTCTTACTTCTACTCACTTCTTTTTACTAGAAATCAAGTTCAATAATCATGCATGAGTGTAAAAATTCTATTTTCAAAAGCTATTATATGCAAACCTCTCTTTACCCAATTTAAAACTGAAAATCAAAGGAAATAGTTAGGGTTTTTACCTTGAAAAGATTGGGGAAGTTGAATCCTTGCCCTAAGATCCCTTGGAATTAAGATGGTTGGAACAATCTTTGAAGATGAAAGATTTCTCTCTCTAAAAACCCTCTCTTCTCTCTCTAATTTTTTTGTAAGATGATATGATAAAATGAAGAAGAAGTGTGTTATATTAAAGAAGAGATCGGGTCAAAATGTTACAAAAATCTGGGCCGGGGTCAATTATGCGGTGCACTATGCGACCGCAGAATCAACATGCGGTCCGCATAGTGACCGCAGAATTGCCCCAAATTTTGCACAGGTTCTGTTAAGGAATGCGGCCAGAATGCGGTCCGCATGCTTGATCTGCGGTCGCAAAGTGCACCGCAGATTTGACATGCGATCGCATATCGACCGCACTTTTGACACGATTTTTGGGAAACTCTCCGGAACGTTTTGCGGCAAGAATGCGGTCCGCATGTCAGGTTTGCGATCGCATTCTTGACCGCATATTGGACACTTTTCGGAAAAATTAATTCTCTACATTTTTGAAACTTAAATCACTACCAAGGGTCCGAACCGCGGCGAGCAAGCTCGCCGCGAAGAATTCTACGCATTCCTAACACATTTATTCGGACCATGACACCATAGCTACTAGGTTTTATGCACGATTATTTTACGGGGCCTTACAACATTCTGGATAAATGGGCAACTTATGTACTAACAAGGCTCAACTTGTAACTTACACAAAATCAAAATAAGACTCCAAAATGGAAGTGGCATGAGCCACGCAGGGCCCCGAGAGAAAATGGGCTCACCAAAACGGCCAGTGGAAGATGGAGAGTACTACTGCCGATGAGCTGAAGTACCTGCTATCGATCCACCTACAATCATAACACGAATGTAGCGCCCCCGGCAAAAAGGGTCGTCAGTACACTAGAATTGTACTGGTATGTATGGGCAAACTTTGTCCAAAGTAAACTCAAGCCATTAAACAAGTAATCACGATGATAAGACAGTCAATAAATTACACCAAGAATCAATTAAGCCAGCCAACCACGTTTTCCACATTTTCCTCATTTCAGATAATTCTCAACACAAAGCACGTTTAAGATCAACAAGTAGAACAACAACCAATCAATCACGTAGAACACAAGTAGTCAAAGAAAGAGGCAATCAGTGCCCCACATGTTGCAAACTCTCCTGGTGTCTCCTTTCACAAATTTCATATCAATGATTTTATATCGATTTCATTAGCGATTTCGATCGCTTTCCATCCTTATTACCTCGTCCACCCTTATTACCTCGGCCACCCTTATCACCCCAACCCACACCTTATTTCTTCGTGTTGCGGCACGCAACCCGATCCCACCGCACAGTTTCAAACACAACAATCACAAACAACAAATAAGGCACTACAAAAAATTACAACAAGTTCAAATAAGCAACTTACAATTCGGTTCATATTCTCAAATACTTTTTCAAACTGATATCACAACCAAGTTACCATGTTTCCATATTCGAGAGTACCCACACAAGTGTGTCCAACAATTTACCACAATTCAAGTGTTTTATCCCTTTCCACAAGAAATCATATATGCCGCTACAACAATTGTTCTCAGTTCTTTACCAATTCTAATTCCATTGTTATCTTTCAATTCGTATTTCATACCACACCACATGTAGTTCAACATCAATTGAATACCCAACAATGAAATCAAAAATTACATACAATCTCTCAACTTAACACATGCCAAAATAAATTTCACACATATGGGCGATTTTACAAGAATCAAAATTAGCCATACATACCTGGTGTCGGGTTTTCTTCCTTTAACCTCCTACATTATGCTTAGCCAAGTTATCTTATCTTTGCCGACCTTGTTTTTGCAGACTCTTACGTCTATTCACTTCCTTTTTACTAAAATTAAGTTCAATAGTCATGCATGAGTGTTAAATTCTATTTCTCAAAAGCTATTATATGAAAACCTTTCTTTACCCATTTTAAAACTGAAAATCAGAGAAAATAGTTAGGGTTTTTACCTTTTAAAGATTGGGGAAGTTGAATCTTTGCCCTAGAATCCTTTGGACTAAATGGTTGGAACAATTCTTGAAGATAATAGACTTCTCTCTCTAAAACCCCTCTCTTCTCTCTCTAATTTTGGTAAGAAGACATGATAAAATGAAGCTTGAAAGTGTTTTATTAAAGAAGGGGTCGGGTCAAAAATTTATAAAAAATCTGGGCCGAGTCAATTCTACGGTCGCATCTGCGATCGCAGAATCAACATGTGGTCCGCATAATGACCGCAAAATTGCCTCAAAATTTTCACAGGTTCTGTTACGGAATGCGACCAAAATGCGGTCAGCATTCTTGATCTGCGGTCGCAGAATGCACCGCAGATTTGACACTAAAAAATTCTCAAGAAATTATGCGGTAGATCTGTGGTCCGTATTTCTATTCTGCGATCGCATATTTGACCGCATTATCAACACAATTTTTGTAAAACATTCTGTTAAGCTCTACGGTAGGAATGCGATCCGCATAGCAGTTATGCGATCGCATTCCTGGCCACGAAGCCTTACTATCTCCTTGATGTACAACTTAGCATATTGCTTCGCAGTATCAGTGGACTTGACTGGCAAGAACTGAGCTGATTTGGTGAGTTGATCCACTATCACCCATATTGAGTCGAACTTACGCTGAGTGCGAGGTAACCCTACCATGAAATCCATATTGATCATCTCCCATTTACACCTTTTTAAGCACAAAAATTTTACGGGGCCTTACATCTTCCCCCCTTAAAATCATTCGTCCTCGAATGAGGATTTTTGAAAATTAGTTGGTTTTGAAAGATATGATATGCAAACTGTCAAAAATTTCACTAACTCCCATATTTTAGAAAAAGTTCGCCAGAGTTTCCTTTGTATTATGGACATATCCACATGCCAGAGAGCCCCCGAAACACATTCCCAAACAACAATACATAATTACAACACCTTCCACCGCTTGTATACACTTTCTTACCTCAATGACTGCACATATTTCATCAAATTGTTACAATTGCACATAAACTAGTCACTTCAATGAGTTCTTGCCTTATTTAACCATCTCAATACGCCATGTACACATAAACAAACAATTATCGATCTACACTTACCATTAGTTGTTTATTTAACGCATGAATCTTTATAAGGTTTCCATTTATCAAGAAAGGTTTAAGTGACCCAGGGTCACAACACATATAACTCATTACAAAATGATGGAAACTTTACTAACACTAAGAGGGAAACAACTTGGACAAGACGATAGTTACTAGGAGTAGAAGGATCGCCTAATTTCTTCTAAGCTTGATCAAACAAATGGGGGTACTTTTCCTTCATCTCTTTTTCTGCTTCCCACGTGGCCTCCTCAACTTGTTGACTTCGCCACAATACTTTGACTGAGGCAACTTCCTTATTTCTCAACTTACGAACTTGCCTATCAAGGATGGCAACCGAAACCTCTTCATATGACAAATCTTCTTTTACCTCAATAGCCTCGGCTGGCATGATGGTGGATGGATCTCCAATCACTTTCTTCAACATGGACACATGGAATACCGGGTGCACTGATGACATCTCAGGAGGCAACTCCAGCCTATAAGCAACTTGACCAATCCTTTGAACGATCCGATATGGCCCGACATACCTAGGACTCAATTTCCCTTTCTTTCCGAATCGCATGACTCCCTTCATAGGAGATACCCTCATGAACACCCAATCATCAACTTGAAACTCCAAATCCCTTCGACGAACGTCTGCATAGGATTTTTGGCATCTCTGTGCAGTTTTCATCCTCTCCTGAATAACTTTAACTTCTTCCATAGCTTCGTACACCAGATCCGGCCCTAGCAATTCCGCTTCACCTACCTTAAACCACCCGATTGGAGACCTACACCTTCTCTCATACGGTGCCTCAAATGAGGCCATCTGAATTCTGGCGTGATAACTATTATTATAGGCAAACTCAATAAGCGGTAAATGATTTTCCCAACTTCCCTTGAAGTCTAAGACACAAGCTCGCAACATATCTTCGAGCGTCCGAATAGTGATTTTGGCTTGTCCGTCGGTCTATGGATGAAAGGTTGTACTGAGGTTAACAAGAGTACCCAAACATTCTTGAAAAGACCTCCAGAAATTAGCTGTAAATTGGGCACCTCTGTCAGATATAATAGAAAGCGGAACTCCATGTAGCCGAACTATTTCCTTGATATACAGTCTTAGCATACTGTTTCGCAGTATCAGTGGGCTTGACTGGCAAGAAGTGAGCTGATTTGGTGAGTCGGTCCACTATCACCCATATTGAGTCGAACTTACACTGAGTGCGAGGTAACCCCACCATGCCTAACACATTAGTCGGACCATGACACCACATTTACTAGGTTTTAAGCACAAAAATTTTACGGGGCCTTACATCCTCCCCCCCTTAAGATCATTCGTGCACGAATGAGGATTTTGAAAATGAGTTGGTTTTGAAAGGCATGATATGCAAACAATCAAAATTTTAACTAACTCTTATATTTTAGAAAAATTTCAGTCCAATGGACTTATGTGGTTGTTGTAGCCGATGCATCCTACTATATGAATGAAATAACAACCACATGGCCTATACGGTTGCTATAGGCCGATGCATATGGCCCTAGTATATGAATGAAATAATATTCATAGACGGTCAATTACTAAATAACAACCACGATATATAAATGGAAGGTCCTATGACTATAACCGTATTAGTCAAATGGACTTATGTGGTTGTCGAAGGCCGATGCGTGTGGCCCTAGTATGAACGTATGACATTACACCTAATCAAATTTTGATAGTATATGCATAGGTAATCACATTAGTAAATAGGCCTATACGGTTGATATAGGCCGATACGTATGGTCCTAGTATATGAATGAAATCATATTCATTCACGGTCAATTACTAAATAACAAGCACAATATATAAATGGAAGGTCATATTACTACTATCGTATTAGTCAAAATGGACTTATGTGGTTGTCGTAGGGCAAAGCGTATGACCCTATTATGAACGTATGATATCACTCCCAATAAAATTTTGATAGTATATGCATAGGTAATCATATTAGTAAATGGGCCTATATGGTTGCTATAGGTCAATGCGTATGGCCCTAGTATATGGATGGAGGCCCTATATTCATGGACGGTCAATTACTAAATAACGACCATGATATATAAACAGAAGGTCCTATGCCTAGAACCGTATTTGTCAAATGGATTTATATGGTTGTCGTAGGCCGAAGCGTATGGACCTAGTATGAACGTATGACATTACTCCCAATCAAATTTTGATAGTATATGCATAGGTAATCATATTAGTAAACGGGCCTATACGGTTGCTATAGGCCGATGTGTATGGCCCTAGTATATGAATGAAATTATATTCATAGACGGTCAATTACTAAATAACAACCACGATATATAAATGGAAGGTCCAATTACTACTAACGAAGAAGATGATTCCAATTATGAAGAAAACCAGCCAATTGAGAAAGTTCATGTGGAAGACGAGTATGCCTATGTAGAACATAACGAAAGAGGTATGTGATAGCAACATGATAGGGATTAAAGAATTACTAAAGAAAAAATAAGAAACGTGCGGAAGCTAGAAGAACATAAAGAAACGAATAAAAGACAAAAATTAAAGATAGATTGAATTCAAGAAAGAGTTTCTTAAATTCAAGAAGTCTATTCTTGAAGTTGAATCCTAACAACAATAATTAGCTAACAAAGAACTAATCGCCTTTGGTAGAAATTAATAACAAGAAATAGATTGTGAAACCCGACCCTTTAGAATAACAAGAACAACAATAAGCCTAAACTTATCACCTTTCTTGAATACCTAGAAGTGATCTAAGATTTCGAAAAGGGTTTAATTCTTACCACCTTAAGTTGAGTCTTGAAGGTTGAAGAATAAATCCAAGAGTAGCCACACAAGAGTGCAAGAAAATATCACAAGTTTTATTGATAATAATCTGAATGATCTACCTAAAAACAAAGAAGATACCTTATATTGAGGGTGATCCATGAAATTATCCTTCAATATTAGGAAATAAAGTCCTAAACTACTTTGGATAACAAGTCCAACTAAAATAGGAAAAGGTAAAGGTAAAATTCTAGGAAACCAAAACCAAGTCAATATGGGAAAGTAATTCTACCTAACTTAGGGAAAGGAAACTATTATCCTTAACTAACTAGGAAAGCAATAAATATGTCCTAATAAACTAGGAAAATCCCTTTATGGCTGGTGCTTAATTCAGGTGCCTTTAAGGCTGGTGCTTGGACCCCAATCAACCTCCTCTTGGACTTGGACTTGGACCATGAAATGAGTGTAGCACTTAGCTAAATCCTCTACATAATTTTGTAGATCTTGTTCCACCATTAGCGCCTTCTTAATCTCCCATTGAAGCCCAATAATCTTGTCTTGCTTCTCCTTAGTTTGAGACCTCGTGAATGGCCTTCTTGGAGCTTCTACAACTTTATCCTTGTCCATGAAGCTATCAGATGGTATGTTTAAATGGGAGAAATTATAATGTTTGGAGAAGCAAGATAAAAGTCAAATTTATATAGTATATGCATAGGTAATCATATTAGTAAATGGGCCTATACAATTGCTATAGGCCGATGTGTATGGCCCTACTGTATGAATGAAATTATATTCTTAGACGGTCAATTACTAAATAACAACCACGATATATAAATGGAAGGTCCTATGACTACTACCGTATTAGTCAAATGGACTTATGTGGTTGCCGTAGGCCGATCGTTTGGACCTAGTATGAATGTATGACATTACTCCCAATCAAATTTGATAGTATACGCATAGGTAATCATATTAGTAAGCGGGCCTATACGGTTGCTATAGGCTGATGCGTATGGCCCTAGTATATGAATGAAATTATATTCATAGACGGTCAATTACTAAATAACAACCACGATTTATAAACGGAAGGTCCTATGACTACAATTGTATTAGTCAAATGGACTTGTGTAGTTGTCGTAGGCCGATGCGTCCTACTAGAATCGTATTACATTACTCCCAATCTGTTATGACTACAATTGTATTTGTAATCATATTAGTAAACAGGCCTATACGGTTGCTATAGGCCAATGCGTATGGCCCTAGTATATAAATGAAATTATTTTCATACACGGTCAATTACTAAATAACAACCACGATATATAAATGGAAGGTGCTATGACTACTACCGTATTAGTCAAAATGGACTTATGCGGTTGTCGTAGGACGAAGCGTATTGACCTAGTATGAACGTATGACATTACTCCCAATCAAATTTTGATAGTATATGCATAGGTAATCATATTAGTAAACGAGCCTATATGGTTGCTATAGGCCGATGCGTATGGCCATAGTATATGAATGAAATAATATTCATAGACGGTCAATTACTAAATTTCAACCACGATATATAAACAGAAGGTCCTATGACTACAACCGTATTAGTCAAATAGACTTATGTGGTTTGCGTAGGCCGATGCGTATGACCGTAGTATGAACGTATGACATTACTCCCAATCAAATTTTGATAGTATATGCATAGGTAATCATATTAGTAAACGGGCCTATACGGTTGCTATAGGCCGATGCGTATGGCCCTAGTATATGAATGAAATTATATTCATAGACGGTCAATTACTAAATAACAACCACGATATATAAATGGAAGGTCCTATTACTACTACCGTATTAGTCAAAATGGACTTGTGTGGTTTGCGTAGGCCGATACGTATGACCTTAGTATGAACGTATGACATTACTCCCAAACAAATTTTGATAGTATATGCATAGGTAATCATATTAGTAAATGGGCCTATACGGTTGCTATAGGCCGATGCGTAAGACCCTAGTATATGAATGAAATTATATTCATAGACGGTCAATTACTAAATAACAACCACGATATATAAATGGAAGGTCCTATTACTACTACCGTATTATTCAAAATGGACTTATGTGGCTGTCGTAGGGCGAAGCGTATGACCCTATTATGAACGTATGACATTACTCCCAATAAAATTTTGATAGTATATGCATAGGTATTCATATTAGTAAACAGGCCTATACGGTTGCTATAAGCCGGTGCGTATGGCCCTAGTATATGAATGAAATTATATTCATAGACGGTCAATTACTAAATAACAACCACGATATATAAACGGAAGGTCCTTTGTCTAAAACCGTATTAGTCAAATGGACTTATGTGGTTGTCGTAGGACAAAGCGTATGGACCTAGTATGAACCTATGACATTACTCTCAATCAAAATTCTATAGTATATGCATAGGTAATCATATTTGTAAATGGGCCTATATAATTGCTATAGGCTAATGTGTATGACATTACTCCCAATCAAATTTTGATAGACAATCAATTACTAAATAACAACCACGATATATAAACGGAAGGTCCTATGACTACTACCGTATTAGTCAAATAGACTTATGTGGTTGTCGTAGGACGATGCGTATGGCCCTATTATGAACGTATGCCATTACTCCCAATCAAATTTTGATAGTATATGCATAGATAGTCATATTAGTAGACGGGCCTATACGGCTTCTATAGGCCGATGCATCCCTAGTATGAACGTATGAACGAAATTATATTCTTAGACGGTCAATTACTAAATAACGACCATGATATATAAACAGAAGGTCGTATGACTACAACTGTATTAGTGAAATGGACTTATGTGGTTGTCGTAGCCCGAAGCGTATGGACCTAGTATGAACATATGACATTACTCTCAATCAAAATTTGATAGTATATGTGTCACGACCCGGATTTTCCTCCGTCATCGGGGTCGTGATAGCGCCTACTCGTGGTAGCTAGGCAAGCCAATTCATTCAACATTATCCTAGGTAATCATATTAGTAAACATGCCTATACGTTTGCTATATGCTGATGCGTATGGTCCTAGTATATGAATGAAATAATATTCATAGACGGTTAATTACTAAATAATAACCACGATATATAAACGGAAGGTCCTATGAATACAACCATATTAGTTAAATGGACTTATGTGGTTGTCGTAGGCCGATGCGTATGACCTTAGTATGAACGTATGACATTACTCTCAATCAAATTTGATAGTATATGCATAGGTAATAATATTAGTAAATGGGCCTATACTGTTGCTATAGACTGATGCGTATGGCCCTAGTATGTGAATGAAATTATAGTCATTGATAGTCAATTACTAAATAAATACAACGATATATAAACGGAAGGTCCTATGACTACTACCGTATTAGTCAAATGGACTTATCTGGTTGTCGTAGGCCGATGCGTATGACCCTAGTATGAACGTATGACATTACTCCCAATCAAATTTTGATAGTATATGCATAGATAATCATATTAGTAGACGGGCCTATACGGCTTCTATAGGCCGATGCGTCGCTAGTATGAACGTATGACTGGGTGCCGTCATGACAGGTTCACGATTGGTGAACTATGGTCGTGACAAGTAGACGGGCCTATACGGTTTCTATAGGCCGATGCGTATGGCCCTAGTATATGAATGAAATTATATTCATAGATGGTCAATTACTAAATTACAACCACGATAAATAAATGGAATGTCCAATGACTACTACCGTATTAGTTAAATGGACTTATATGGTTGCGTATGCTGATGTGTATGACCTTAGTATGAAAGTATGACATTACTCCCAATCAAATTTTGATAGTATATGCATAGGTAATCATATTAGTAAACGGGCCTATAAGGATCGTGATGGCGCCTACTCGTGGTAGCTAGGCAAGCCACCGTATTCATACTATCCTGTTTTTAACACAATTTTATATAAACCGAAGGTCCTATGACAACAATCGTATTTGTCCAATGGACTTATGTGGTTGTCGTAGGCCGATGCGTCCTAGTATATGAATGAAATCATATTCATAGACGGTCAATTACTAAATAACAACCACGATATATAAACGGATGGTCCTATGACTACAATCGTATTAGTCCAATGGACTTATGTGGTTGTCGTTGGCCGATGCGTCCTAGTATATGAATGAAATCATATTCATCGATGACTCCCGATCTCTTATGACTACAATCGTATTAGTCAAATGGACTTATGTTGTTGTCGTAGGCCGATGCGTCCTAGTATATGAATGAAATAATATTCGTAGATGGTCAATTACTAAATAACAACCACGATATATAAACAGAAGGTCCTATTACTACAATCGTATTAGTCAAATGGACTTATGTGAGTGTCACGACCCGGATTTTCCCCCAACATCGGGATCGTGATGGCGCCTACTTGTGGTAGCTAGGCAAGCCACCGTATTCATACTATCCTGTTTTTAACACAATTTTAATTAAATAAATGCGGAATACTTTATCGAAATAGAAATAACTAATTACAAGATGAAAATCATACGGAAATCCTCTACCCAAGACGTGGAGTCACCAACTCACGAACTACTACGGAATACTACACATAAAAGTCTGAAGGAAATATAACATAATTCTGTTTGTCTCGGAACAAAGAGACTACAGCTAATAACATAAATAAAGAAAGAGACGCCGGGCCTGCGGACATCTGCAAGCTACCTCGGTCTCAAATATGATCAACTCCCACGCAATCTATTTACTACTGCTGCTGCTCCTGATCGTAACCTGGACCTGTGCAAAACCGCACATAAGTGTAGCATCAGCACAACCGACCCCATGTGCTGTGCTGGTAAGTGCCTGGCCTATCCCGGCGAAGTAGTGACAAGCCTAGGACCAGACACTCACATAAACCTGTGCAATTCAATATATATGTATGTACCACAAAATAACAAGAAATAATCAAGTAATAACACAATAAGGAATATCTTAAAGAATTCAACAATTAACCACAGTTAATAATTTCACAAAGAAAACAAAGTATAATGTAAACACGAATAATATCACTTCAAGAAATAGCAAGCAATTGCACGGCATCACCCTTCGTGCTTTTACTCTCATCCTCACCAAATAAACAAATAAAGTACACGGCATCACCCTTCGTGCTTTTACTCTCATCCTCACCAAATAAACAGATAAAGTACACGGCATCACCCTTCGTGCTTTTACTCTCATCCTCACCAAACAAACAAATAAAGTACACGGCATCACCCTTCGTGCTTTTACTCTCATCCTCACATCCATAGTACGGCATGATCCTTCGTACATGGTTCAATAACAGGGCACGGCATGATCCTTCGTACATGGTTCAATAAGAGGGCACGGCATGATCCTTCGTGCATAATCAATAAATAAACATGGCACGGCATTAACCTTCGTGCATAAATAAATAAACATGGCACGGCATCACCCTTCGTGCATTATCACTCTTCCTCACCCAAATAACAATCACGGTTAAGGGCAGAGAAAGAAACAACAATTCATAAATCGTCCCATCAAGGGCAATCAATAATTATCTTCACAACAAGTCCCAACAAGGGAGAACAATAACGATTCACCTGTAATATATCTCAAAATAATCATTTTTCAACGACTCACGGTCATACTAGACGCCAGTGTATGGATGCTCGTCACCACGACCCATACACCGCACTCGATCACATAACACATAACACATAATCCTATTCCCTCAAGCTAGGATAGAACAAACACTTACCTCGAATGCTTATGAACAATTCACTCCGTGGAAATGTCTTTTCTTTCAATTTGGCTCCAATCCAACCGTATCTATACACAATTGATTTAATATCATCAATTCTACTCAACAAACTAATTCTTAATACCAAATACTACTTTTACAACATTCTGCCATGAATAGTGAATTTCAACCCCGGGCCCACATGGTCGGAATTCGGGGTTAGGACCAAAATCCGGTTACCCATTCCCCACGAGTTCATATATATAATTTGTTTCAAAATCGGACCTCAATTCGAGGTCCAATTCCCCAATTTATGAAAAACCCTATTTTCTAACAAAAACAAGAATTTTACCATGAAAATCTTTGATTTCTTATGAAAAACATGTTTAATGATGTTAGGAATTGAAAGAATTAAGTAAAAAGTGACTTACAATCGTTTTGATGAAGAAGAAATCCTTCAAGAATCGCAAATGGGTGTTTTGGTTTTTGTAAAATGTGAAGAAATGACTGAAATTCGTGTTTTTCAGGTCTCCTGTGTTCGCATTTGCGAACATGGGTTCGCAATTGCGAACCCCGACCAATTTCTGGAGTTTGAAAAATAAGCTAAGGGTGGGAAGTTCGCATTTGCGAACATTTGTTCGCATTTGCGAACAGTTCGCATTTGCGAACTAATGTTCGCATTTGCGAACTAATGTTCGCATTTGCGAACACATGCTGTATAAGGCAGTGTTCGCATTTGCGAACAATGGTTCGCATTTGCGAACCAAGGTTCGCATTTGCGAACAAGGCTGGGCCAAAGGGGGCTTCGCATTTGCGATGAATGTTCGCATTTGCGAGCCTGTCCCCCTTCGCAATTGCGAGAAAACTTCGCAATTGCGAAGCCAACAACTGGGTGAAAAACCAGCAGTTCAAAAATTCAGAGTTTCATCCAACGGCCTATCAAATCTTTACCCGAGCCCCCGGGCTCCAAACCAAACATGTACACAACCTCAAAAACACATTATGGACTTGTTCGTGCGATCATATCGCCAATATCACTTCGTTTTAATCAAATCAAGCCTCAAACTCAGTGGTTTTCATACTTTTGATTTTCAAAACTTCTTAACATTGGAACTCAAGGTCCAAACATCTCAAACGACATCCAAATGTCACCAAACTTTACAGAAATCACATATATAATATTTAAGACTTGTACCGGGCGTCGGAACCAAAATACGAGCCCGATACCAAGGTCAATTAATTTATTTCCTTTAATAATTGCATCAAAAACAATTTCACATAAAAATTCATAACTTGGGCTCTAGGCCTCAAAATTCGACTCCGGACGCATGTCCAAGTCCCATATTTTTCTACGGACCTCTCGGGACCATCCAATCTCGGGTCCGGATCCGTTTACCAAAAATGTTGACCGAAGTCAACCATATCAATATTAATATCATTTTTATCCAAATTTCTCATAGAATTCATATTTTCTATCACAAAATCTTTCCGGCTACAAGCTCGGATCGTGCACGTAAATCGAGGCAACATAGAATGAGGTTTTTCAAGGCCTCAGAAGCTCGAAATGATTAATTAAATAAGTGATGACCCTTTGGGTCGTCACAATCTCCACCTCTAAAACAACCGTTCGTCCTCGAACGGACAAAAGAAAGAAGTACCTGAGTCAGGGAACAAGTGTGGGTAGCGGCTCCGCATATCGGACTCGGACTCCCAGGTCGATGCCTCAGGAGGCTGACCTCTCCACTGAACACGCACAGAAGGATAACTCTTCGACCTCAGCTGTCGAACCTGCCTGTCTAGAATGGCTACCGGCTCCTCTTCGTAAGATAGATCATTGTCCAATTGGACAGTACTGAAGTCTAACACATGTGTGGGATCGCCGTGGTATCTCCGAAGCATAGATACATGAAAAACTGGATGCACGGCCGATAAGCTAGGCGGCAAAGCTAATCTGTAAGCCACCCCTCCCACTCTGTCTAGAATCTCAAATGGGCCAATATACCTAGGGCTGAGCTTGCCCTTCTTCCCAAACCTCATCACGCCCTTCATAGGCGACACTCGGAGCAATACTCGTTCACCGACCATGAAATCCACATCTCGAACCTTGCGATCCGCATAAGTCTTCTGCCTGGACTGAGCTGAACGCAATCTCTCCTGAATAGTCTTGACCTTATCTAAGGCCTCCTGAACTAAGTCCGTACCCAACAACCGAGCCTCTCCCGGTTCAAACCATCCAACTGGTGATCGACATCGCCTACCATACAACGCCTCGTACGGGGCCATCTTGGATGCTAGATTGGTAGCCGTTATTGTAGGCGAACTCTGCTATGGCAGAAACCGGTCCCACGAGCCTCCGAAATCAATAACACGAGCTCGAAGCATGTCCTCAAGAATCCGAATAGTCCTCTCCGACCGGCCATCCGTCCGAGGATGAAATGCTGTACTCAGCCGAACACCTGGGTGCCTAACTCTCGCTGAACCGCTCTCCGGAACCGCGAGGTAAGCTGCGTACCCCGATCGGAGATAATAGATACTGGCACCCCGTGGAGACGAACAATCTCCCTAATGTAAACCTCCGCTAACCTCTCCAGCGAGTAGGAGACAGATACCTGGAATAAAGTGTGCTGATTTGGTCGGTCTATCAACAATGACCCAAATAGCATCAAATTTCCTCCGAGTCAAAGGAAGTCCAGTAATGAAGTCCATTATGATCCGCTCCCATTTCCACTCGGGAATTTCAATCCTCCGGAATACACCACCAGGTCTCCGGTGCTCATATTTCACCGCTGACAATTTAGACACCGAGTGACATACGCAACGATATCTTTCTTCATTCTGCGCCACCAATAGTGCTGTCGCAAGTCCTGATACATCTTCGCGGCGCCCGGGTGAATAGAATACCGTGAACTGTGGGCCTCTGCTAAGATCAACTCTCGAATCCCTTCGACATTGGGCACACAAACTCGACCCTGCAATTTCAATACCCCATCATCATCTAGGTTTACCTGTGTGGCACCTCCCCGCTGTATTGTATCTCTCGACTCACGCAAATGAGGATCATCAAATTGCCTCTCACGGATACGCTCTAATAAGGAAGAACGAGCGACCGTGCAGGGCTAACACTCTGCTAGGCTCAGAAATGTCTAATCTCACGAACCGGTTGGCTAAGGCATGGACATCTAGAGCTAATGGTCTCCGATTGACCGGAATATATGCAAGACTACCCATGCTGGCATACTTTCTACTCAATGCATCGGCCACCACATTGGCCTTACCTGGGTGATATAATATAGTAACATCATAGTCTTTTAGCAACTCTAACCATCTCCGCTGTCGTAGATTCAACTCCTTATGTTTGAACAAGTACTGTAGGCTTTTGTGATCAGTGTACACCTCACATGTCACACCATATAGATAATGCCTCCGGATCTTTAAGGCATGAACCACTGCTGTTAACTCAAGATCATGAACTGGATAATTCTTCTCATGTATTTTTAACTGCCTCGAAGCATAAGCAATAACTTTACCGCCTTGCATCAATACCGCTCCAAGTCCAATACGGGATGCTTCACAGTGAACTATGTAAGGCCCTGCACCCGTAGGTAGTATAAACACTGGTGCTGTAGTCAAAGCCGTCTTGAGCTTCTGAAAGCTCGCCTCACACTCCTCTGACCACTGAAACTGGACACCCTTCTGGGTCAACCTGGTCATCGGGGCTGCAATAGAAGAAAACCCTCTACAAATCGACGGTAGTAACCTGCTAATCCCAAGAAACTCCGGATCTCAGTCACTGAAGCTGGTCGAGGCCAATTCTGGACTGCCTCAATCTTCTTTGGGTCTACCTGAATACCTTCCACCGATACAATGTGACCCAGAAATGCTACCGAACTCAGAGCCAGAACTCACATTTAGAAAATTTGGCATATAGCTGGTTATCTTTCAGAGTCTGAAGAACCACTCTGAGGTGCTGCTCGTGCTCTTCCTGGCTGCGGGAGTATACCGGGATGTCATCTATGAATACTATCACGAACAGATCTAAGTAAGGCCTGAATACCCGATTCATCAACTCCATGAATGCTGCTGGGGCATTGGTCAACCCGAAGGACATGACCAAGAACTCATAATGGCCATATCTAGAGCGAAAGGCTGTCTTAGGAATGTCAGCCGCCCTGATCTTCAGCTGATGGTAGCCCTGACCTCAAGTCTATCTTAGAGAATACCCTCGCTCCCTGGAGCTGGTCAAACAAATCATCAATCCTCGGCAGTGGATATTTATTTTTGATAGTTACCTTGTTTAACTGCTGGTAATCAATACACATCCGCATCGAGCCATCCTTCTTCTTTACAAATAATACAGGTGCTCCCCAGGGGGAAACACTGGGCCTGATAAAGCCCTTCTCAAGAAGGTCCCGCAACTGATTTTTCAACTTTTTTAGTTCCGGCGGGGCCATACGATAGGGTGGAATAGAGATGGGCTGAGTGCCCGGTGCCAGATCAATATAGAAATCAATATCCCTGTCGGGTGGCATGCCCGGCAGGTCTGAAGGAAAAACCTTAGGAAACTCCCGTGCAATAGGGACTGAATCAATGGAAGGAACCTCCGCGCTGGAATCACGAACATAAGCCAGATAAGCTAGACACCCCTTCTCGACCATACGTCGAGCCTTAACATAGGAAATAACCGTGCGAACGGAGTGGCTTGAGGTACCCTTCCACTCTAGTCGGGGTGATTCGGGCAAGGCTAAGGTCACCGTCTTAGCATGGCAATCAAGAATAGCATGGTATGGGGACAACCAGTCCATCCCTAATATGACATCAAAATCTACCATATCCAAGAGCAACGGATCAACACGGGTCTCGAGACCCCCAAATATAACTACGCACGAACGATGCACCCGATCGACTATAATGGAGTCACCCACTCGGTGTAGCCACATAAGCTGGAATATCCAGAGCATAGCTGGGCATAGCCAAATACGGTGCGAAGTAGGAAGACACATAGGAATATGTAGATCCGGGGTCAAATAATACTGAAGCACCTCTGCCACACACAAGAATAGTACCTGTAATCACGACATCTGATGCCTCTGCCTCTGGCCTGGCTGGTAAAGCATAGAATCAGGGATCTGCACCTCCCCTCTAAACTGCGTCTCTAGGACGACAATCAACTGGCTGACCTCTACCTCTGGCTGGACGGTCTCCACCTTTACGGTCTCGACCTCCACCTCTATAATCTCTACCCCCGCCTCTGGCTGGCTGGGCAGGCTGAGGGTTAGCTGGGGCCTGAATCATAGGATGAGGACCTCACTGCTGAGAGTTGCCCGCTGCTCGAGGGCAATACCTGATAAAATGACCTGGGTCGCCACAACCGTAGCAACTCTTGGGCTGATGGGGCTGCTGGCCCCGACGACCTAAATGGCCTCCACGAACACTCGCTGAAGAGGCGGAGCATTAATAGGAGGCTGGTATGATAATTTCCCCGAAAACCACGATCACCCGATCCACCCGCGAGGCACCGAAGGGCGGAATGAAAAGGCACCGGAGGACCGGCCTCTATCAAAGGATTCTGCTGCTACCGGAGGAAGAACCACCAAACTCTGCTCGAATGACGAGGCCTCTTATACGAAGAATAACCGCCTCCCCTAGCAAGAGCCATCTCAACTCTGCGTCCTGCATTGGCTGCCTCCTGAAATGATATGTCACTCCCCACGCCCATAGCCATCTGGAGTCTAATCGGCTGATTAAGTCCATCTATAAACTTGCGGACCCTCTCCCGCTCCGTGGGAAGTATCACCATTGCATGACGAGCCAAATCAATAAATCTCGTCTCATACTGTGTAACTGTCATAGTACCCTGATGGAGGCGCTCAAGCGCGCTCCGAAGTACATCCTCCGAGTAGCGAGGGAGAAACTTCTCCATAAATAGTTCCGCAAAGTGGTCCCATGATAAAGCTGGGGACCCTGCTGGACGAGTCGAGCGATAATCTCTCCACCAAGTCTTGGCGGATCTCGCAAGCCTGAAGGTACAGAAGTCGACTCCGTTTGTCTCCGCGATCCCCGTAGTCTTGAGAATCTCATGGCAGCCGAATAAGAAAGTCCCGAGGATCCTCCGATGCGGCTCCAGCTGAATGTAGTGGTAAATAGCTTGGAGAAGCCGATCAAGCCTCCATAACGAATCATAAGTCATGGCCGTTCCATCACCGGCATGAGCTGTGGTACCTGACTGAGTAGCCACAGCTGGCTGAACTACTGGTGCTTGAGGCTGAGGAGCTACTGGCTCCGGAGTATGAGCAATAGGAGTCTGGGCCCCTCCTCCAGCCTGAGAAGTAGCTGGGGCAACTGATAATAAACCCGCTCTGGCAATGCTGTCCATGAATCCCGCTATTCTGACCAAAGCATCCCGGAGATCTGGGGTAATTAAAGCCTCTCCTGGGACCTGAGCTGGGCCCACTGGAGCTGCTGGAACCGGAACCTCCTCGTCAATCTCAATATGAGGCTCCACCTCTGGAGTAGCTGCCTGGGGCTGAGTTCTACCCCTACCACGGCCTCTGATACGGCCTTGGCCCCTGCCCCTCACGGGAGCTGCCTGGGGCTCGGGCTGCTGGTCGGCGGACGAAGAAGCGCGTGTCCTCACCATCTGCGAAAGGACAGAATAGAAATTCAATCAATAATTGAGGAACAAGTCGCACGACAAGAAAGAACAAATGAGAGACTCTTTCCTAACTCAATAGACTCTGGAGGACAAGTACAGACGTCTCCGTACCTACCTCTCGAACTCTACTAAGCTTGTTCGTGAGTGGTGAGACCTATGTAACCTAGAGCTCTGATACCAACTTGTCACGACCCGGATTTTCCCCCAACATCGGGATCGTGATGGCGCCTACTCGTGGTAGCTAGGCAAGCCACTTTATTCATACTATCCTGTTTTTAACACAATTTTAATTAAATAAATGCGGAATACTTTATCGAAATAGAAATAACTAATTACAAAGTGAAAATCATACTGAAATCCTCTACCCAAGACGTGGAGTCACCAACTCACGAACTACTATGGAATACTACACATAAAAGTCTGAAGGAAATATAACACAATTCTGTTTGTCTCGAAACAAAGAGACTACAGCAAATAACATAAATAAAGAGAGAGACGACGGGCCTGCGGACGTCTGCAAGCTACCTCGGTCTCAAATATGATCAACTCCCACGCAATCTATTTACTGTTGCTGCTGCTCCTGATCGTAACCTAGACCTGTGCAAAAACGCACAGAAGTGTAGTATCAGCACAACCGACCCCACGTGCTGGTAAGTGCCTAGCCTATCCCGGCGAAGTAGTGACAAGCCTAGGACCAGACACTCACATAAACCTGTGCAATTCAATATATATGTGTGTACCACAAAATAACAAGAAATAATCAAGTAATAACACAATAAGGAATATCTTAAAGAATTCAACAATTAACCACAATTAATAATTTCACAAAGAAAACAAAGTATAATGTAAACACGAATAATATCACTTCAAGAAATAGCAAGCAATTGCACGGCATCACCCTTCGTGCTTTTACTCTCATCCTCACCAAATAAACAAATAAAGTACACGACATCACCCTTCGTGCTTTTACTCTCATCCTCACCAAATAAACAAATAAAGTACACGGCATCACCCTTCGTGCTTTTACTCTCATCCTCACCAAATAAGCAAATAAAGTACACGACATCACCCTTCGTGCTTTTACTCTCATCCTCGCATCCATAGTACGGCATGATCCTTCGTACATGGTTCAATAACAGGGCACGGCATGATCCTTCGTGCATAATCAATAACAGGACACGGCATGATCCTTCGTGCATAATCAATAAATAAACATGGCACGGCATTAACCTTCGTGCATAAATAAATAAACATGGCACGGCATCACCCTTCGTGCATTATCACTCTTCCTCACCCAAATAACAATCACAGAGTTAAGGGCAGAAAAAGAAACAACAATTCATAAATCGTCCCATCAAGGGCAATCAATAATTATCTTCACAACAAGTCCCAACAAGGGAGAAAAATAACAATTCACCTGTAATATATCTCAAAATATCATTTTCCAACGACTCACGGTCATACTAGACGCCAGTGTATGGATGCTCGTCACCACGGCCCATACACCGCACTCGATCACATAACACATAACACATAATCCTATTCCCTCAAGCTAGGATAGAACAAACACTTACCTCGAATGCTTATGAACAATTCACTCAGTGGAAATGTCTTTTCTTTCAATTTGGCTCCAATCCAACCGTATCTATACACAATTGATTTAATATCATCAATTCTACTCAACAAACTAATTCTTAATACCAAATACTACTTTTACAACATTCTACCATGAATAGTGAATTTCAACCCCGGGCCCACATGGTCGGAATTCGGGGTTAGGACCAAAATCCGGTTACCCATTCCCCCACGAGTTCATATATATAATTTGTTTCAAAATCGGACCTCAATTCGAGGTCCAATTCCCTAATTTATGAAAAACCCTATTTTCTAACAAAAACAAGAATTTTACCATGAAAATCTTTGATTTCTTATGAAAAACATGTTTAATGATGTTAGGAATTGAAAGAATTAAGTAAAAAGTGACTTACAATCGTTTTGATGAAGAAGAAATCCTTGAAGAATCGCAAATGGGTGTTTTGGTTTTTGTAAAATGTGAAGAAATGACTGAAATTCGTGTTTTTCAGGTCTCTGTGTTCGCATTTGCGAACATGGGTTCGCAATTGCGAACCCCGACCAATTTCTGGAGTTTGAAAAATAAGCTAAGGGTGGGAAGTTCGCATTTGCGAACATTTGTTCGCATTTGCGAACAGTTCGCATTTGCGAACTAATGTTCGCATTTGCGAACACATGCTGTATAAGGCAGTGTTCGCATTTGCGAACAATGGTTCGCATTTGTGAACCAAGGCATAATGGGGAATGTTCGCATTTGCGAACTTTTGTTCGCATTTGCGAACATAGGCTGGCACTGGGGACCTTCGCAAATGCGAACAATTGTTCGCATTTGCGAACAAGGCTGGGCCAAAGGGGGCTTCGCATTTGCGATGAATGTTCGCATTTGCGAGCCTGTCCCCCTTCGCAATTGCGAGAAAACTTCGCAATTGCGAAGCCAACAACTGGGTGAAAAACCAGCAGTTCAAAAATTCAGAGTTTCATCCAACGGCCTATCAAATCTTTACCCGAGCCCCCGGGCTCCAAACCAAACATGTACACAACCTCAAAAACACATTATGGACTTGTTCGTGCGATCATATCGCCAATATCACTTCGTTTTAATCAAATCAAGCCTCAAACTCGTGATTTTCATACTTTTGATTTTCAAAACTTCTTAACTTGGAACTCAAGGTCCAAAACATCTCAAACGACATCCAAATGTCACCAAACTTTACGGAAATCACATATATAATATTTAAGACTTGTACCGGGCGTCGGAACCAAAATACGAGCCCGATACCAAGGTCAATTAATTTATTTCCTTTAATAATTGCATCAAAAACAATTTCACATAAAAATTCATAACTTGGGCTCTAGGCCTCGGAATTCGACTCCGGACGCATGTCCAAGTCCCATATTTTTCTACGGACCTCTCGGGACCATCCAATCTCGGGTCCGGATCCGTTTACCAAAAATGTTGACCGAAGTCAACCATATCAATATTAATATCATTTTTATCCAAATTTCTCATAGAATTCATATTTTCTATCACAAAATCTTTCCGGCTACAAGCTCGGATCGTGCACGTAAATCGAGGCAACATAGAATGAGGTTTTTCAAGGCCTCAGAAGCTCGAAATGATTAATTAAATAAGTGATGACCCTTTAGACTTATGTGATTGTCGTAGGCCGATGCGTATGGACCTAGTATGAACGTATGACATTACTCCTAATCAAATTTTGATAGTATATGCATAGGTAATCATATTAGTAAACGGGCCTATACGGTTGCTATAGGCCGATGCGTATGGCCCTAGTATATGAACGAAATTATATTCATATATGGTCAATTACTAAATAAATACCACGATATATAAATGGAAGGTCCTATGACTACAACCGTATTAGTCAAATGGACTTATGTGGTTGCCGTAGGCCGAAGACCGATGCGTATGACCTTAGTATGAACATATGACATTTGTAACGACCCGGCCGGTTGTTTTTGAAATTTATGCCCCGACCCCCAATTTAACTGCTCCTCATAGACGGTCAATTACTAAATAACAACCACGATATATAAGCGGAAGGTCCTATGTCTTCAACTGTATTAGTCAAATGAACTTATGTGGTTGTCGTTGGCTTATGGGTCCTAGTATGAACGTATGACATTACTCCTAATCAAAATTTGATAGTATATGCATAGGTAATCATATTAGTAAATGTGCCTATATGGTTGCTATAGGCCGATGTGTATGGCCCTACTGTATGAATGAAATTAGATTCTTCAATTTACTATACTTTGTTACTAACCGTTATATTATTTTAATATTTCTTTCCACTGTGGAAAAATCAATAATCGGGAATCCACCCGAACAACAATGGAGGTATTACTTTTTATTTTTAAATTTATACCCAATTATCAAACTGTTAATAAACGGGCCTATATGGTTGCTATAGGCCAATGTGTATGGCCCTAGTATATGAATGAAATAATATTCGTAGACGGTCAATTACTAAATAACAACCACGATATATAAACGGAAGTTCCTATGTTTACAACCGTATTAGTCAAATGGACTTATATGGTTGTTGTAGGACGACACGTATGGCCCTAGTATGAACGTATGACATTACTCCCAATCAAATTTTTATAGTATATGCATAGGTAATCATATTAGTAAACGGGCCTATACGGTTGCTATAGGCCGATGCGTATGGCCCTAGTATATGAACGAAATTATATTCATATATGGTCAATTACTAAATAAATACCACGATATATAAATGGAAGGTCCTATGACTACAACCGTATTAGTCAAATGGACTTATGTGGTTGCCGTAGGCCGAAGACCGATGCGTATGACCTTAGTATGAACATATGACATTTGTAACGGTAATCATATTAGTAAACGGGCCTATACGGTTGTTATAGGCCGATGCGTATGGCCCTAGTATATGAATGAAATTATATTCATAGACGGTCAATTACTAAATAACAACCACGATATATAAATGGAAGGTCCTATGACTACAACCGTATTAGTCAAATGGACTTATGTGGTTGCGTAGGTTGATGCGTATGACCTTAGTATGGTTGTCACATTACTCCCAATCAAATTTTGATAGTATATGCATAGGTAATCATATTAGTAAACGGGCCTATACGGTTGCTATAGGCCGATGTGTATGGCCCTAGTATATGAATAAAATTATATTCATAGACGGTCAATTACTAAATAAAAACCACGATATATAAACGGAAGTTCCTATGACTACAACCATATTTTTCAATTGAACTTATGTGGTTGCGTAGACCGATGCGTATGACCTTAGTATGAACGTATGACATTACTCCCAATCAAATTTTGATAGTATATGCATAGGTAATCATATTAGTAAACGGGCATATATGATTGTTATAGGCCGATGAGTATGGCCCTAGTATATATATGAAATTATATTCATAGACGGTCAGTTACTAAATAACAACCACGATATATAAATGGAAGGTCCTATGACTACTACCGTTTTAGTCAAAATGGACTTATGTGATTGTCGATGGTCAATTACTAAATGACAACCACGATATATAAATGGAAGGTCCTATGACTACAATCATATTAGTCAAATGGACTTATGTGGTTGTCGTAGGCCGATGCGTATCGCCCTAGTATGAACGTATGACATTACTCCAAATCAAATTTTGATAGTATATGCATAGGTAATCATATTAGTAAACGGGCCTATACGGTTGCTATAGGCCGATGCGTATGGCCCTAGTATATGAATGAAATTATATTCATTGACGGTCAATTACTAAATAACAACCACGATATATAAACAGAAGGTTCTACGACTACAACCGTATTAGTAAAATGGACTTATGTGGTTGTTGTAGGCTGATGCGTATGACCCTAGTATGAACATATGACATTACTCACAATCAAATTTTGATAGAAAATTCATAGGTAATCATATTAGTAAACGGGCCAATATGATTGCTATAGGCCAATGCGTATGGCCTTAGTATATGAATGAAATTATATTCATAGACGACCAATTACTAAATAACGACCACGATATATAAATAGAAGTTCCTATGAGAACAACCGTATAAGTCAAATGAAATTATGTGGTTGTCGTAGGCCGAAGCGTATGGACCTAGTATGAACGTATGACATTAATCTCAATCAAAATTTGATAGTATATGCATAGGTAATCATATTTGTAAATGGGCCTATACGGTTGCTATAGGCCGATGTGCATGACATTACTCCCAATAAAATTTTGATAGTATATGCATAGGTAATCATATTAGTAAATAGGCCTATACGGTTGCTATAGGCCGATGCGTATGGCACTAGTATATGAATAAAATTATATTCATAGACGGTCAATTACTAAATAACAACCACGATATATAAATGGAAGGTCCTATGACTACAACCGTATTAGTCAAATGGACTTATGTGGTTGTCGTAGGCCGATGCGAATGGCCCTAGTATGAACGTATGACATTACTCTCAGTCAAGTTTTGATAGTATATGCATAGGTAATCATATTAGTAGACGGGCCTATACGATTTCTATAGGCCGATGCGTATGGCCCTTGTATATGAATGTAATTATATTCATGGGCGGTCAATTACTAAATAACAACAACGATATATAAACGGAAGGTCCTATGACTACAACCGTATTAGTCAAATGGACTTATGTGGTTTTCGTAGGCCGATGCGTATGGGCTTAGTATGAACGTATGACATTACTCCCAATCAAATTTTGATAGTATATGCATAGAAAATCATATTAGTAGACGGGCCTATACGGTTTCTATAGGCCGATGCGTCCCTAGTATGAATGGTGACGTCCAATTCTACTACTAAAAAGTAATAGATATAGTCGTACGCAATAGAATTAACCCAACAATGAGTCGGGGTCGAATCCCACAGAGAACAATGTGTAGGCGATTAGAAATGTAAGAAAATTATCGCTAAGATAAATAAATGGAAGGTCATATGACTACTACCGTAATAGTCAAATGGACTTATGTGGTTTGCGTAGGCCGATGAGTATGACCTTAGTATGAACGTATGACATTACTCCCAATCAAATTTTGATAGTATATGCATATGTAATCATATTAGTAAACGGGCCTATACGGTTGCTATAGGCCGATGCGTATGGCCCTAGTATATGAATGAAATTATTTTCATTGACGGTCAATTACTAAATAACAACCACGATATATAAATGGAAGGTCCTATGACTACTAACTTATTAGTTAAAATGGACTTATGTGGTTGTCGTAGGCCGAAGCGTATGGACCTAGTATGAACATATGACTTTACTCCCAATCAAATTTTGATAGTATATGCATAGGTAATCATATTAGTAAATGGGCCTATACGGTTGCTATAGGCCGATGCGTATGGCCCTAGTATATGAATGAAATTATATTCATTGACGGTCAATTACTAAATAACAACCACGATATATAACCGAAGGTCCTACACCTACAACCGTATGAGTTAAATGGACTTATGTGGTTGTCGTAGGCCGAAGCGTATGGCCCTAGTATGAACGTATGACATTACTCTCAATCAAAATTTGATAGTATATGCATAGGTAATCATATTTGTCAAATAGTCTTATGTGGTTGTCGTAGGCCGATGCGTCCTAGTATATGAATGAAATCATATTCATTCACGTTCAATTACTAAATAACAACCAGGATATATAAACGGAAGGTCCTATTACTACAATCGTATTAGTCAAATGGACTTATGTGGTTGTCGTAGGCCAATGCGTATTGCCCTAGTATGAACATATGACATTACTCCCAATCAAATTTTGATAGTATATACATAGGTAATCATATTAGTAAACGGGCCTATACGAATGCTATAGGCCGATGCCTATGGACCTAGTATATGAATGAAATAATACTTAGAGACGGTCAATTACTAATAACAACCACGATATAAAAATGGAAGGTTCTTTGTTCTTTCTTTTCTTTTCTTCTTTTTCTTTTTTCCAGTTTTCTTTTTCTTTTCTTATTTTATGGTTTTCTTCTTTTCAGATCTAAGACTTCAGATTTGAAGTCTTTTATAAAGAGATGGTTTTTTAGTGGTGGAAAGGTGAGATTTTTGGTGGGGGTTTGTTTAAGTCGGCCAGAATTAGGGTTCTAGCGACTTATTTTCCAAGATTCGAAGAGCTCGGAGAAGCTTCGAAGGGAGAGGGTTACATGGGTGAAAGATCAAGATAAGGCGGTTCAAGGGTGTTATGTCACGACCGGATTTTCCCCCAACATCGGGATCGTGATGGCGCCTACTCGTGGTAGCTAGGCAAGCCACTGTATTCATACTATCCTGTTTTTAACACAATTTTAATTAAATTAATGCGGAATACTTTATCGAAATGGAAATAACTAATTACAAAGTGAAAATCATACTGAAATCCTCTACCCAAGACGTGAAGTCACCAACTCACAAACTACTATGGAATACTACACATAAAAGTCTGAAAGAAATATAACACAATTCTGTTTGTCTCGGAACAAAGAGACTCCAGCTAATAACATAAATAAAGAGAGAGACGCCGGGCCTGCGGACGTCTGCAAGCTACCTCGGTCTCAAATATGATCAACTCCCACGCAATCTATTTACTGCTGCTGCTCCTGATCGTGTATTTTTAACTGCCTCGAAGCATAAGTGATAACCTTACCATCCTGCATCAATACCGCTCCAAACCCTGTACGAGATGTGTCACAATAAACTGTATAAGGCCCTGCACCTGTAGGTAGTATCAACACTGGTGCGGTGGTCAAGGCTGTCTTGAGCTTCTGAAAGCTCACCTCACACTCCTCTGACTCACCAGGAAAACAAAGTAAAATGGAAACACAAGTAATATCAAGTCACGGAATAGCAAACGGTTGCACGGCATCACCCTTCGTGCTTTTACTCTCATCCTCACCAAATAAGCAAATAAAGTACACGGCATCACCCTTCGTGCTTTTACTCTCGTCCTCACATCCATAGTACGGCATAATCCTTCGTACATGGTTAAATAACAGGGCACGGCATGATCCTTCGTGCATAATCAATAAAACATGGCACGACATTAACCTTCGTGCATAAATAATAAATCAAGGCACGGCATCACCCTTCGTGCATTATCACTCTTCCTCGCCCAAATAACAATCACAGTTAAGGGCAAAGAAAGAAGCAGTAATTCATAAACTGTCCCGATAAGGGCAATCAATAATTATCTTCACAACAAGTCCCGACAAGGGAGAACAATAACAATTCTACAACCTGACAAAGGTTCAACAATTCATCTGTAAATATATCTCAAAATAAGCATTTTCAACGACTCGCGGTCATACTAGACGCCAGTGTATGGATGCTCGTCACCACAGTCCATACACCGCACTCGATCACATAACACATAACACATAATCCTATTCCCTCAAGCTAGGATAGAACAAACACTTACCTCGAATGTTTATGAACAATTCAATCCGTGGAAATGTCTTTTTCTTTCAAATTTGGCTCCGATCCAATCGTATCTATACACAATTGATTTAATATCATCAATACTACTCAACAAACTAATTCCTAAGACCAATTACAACTTTTTCAACATTCGCCCGGAATAGTGAATTTCGACCCCGGGCCCACATGGTCGGAACTCGGGGTTCGGACCAAAATCCGGTTACCCATCCCCTCACGAGTTCATGTATATGATTTGTTTCAAAATCGGACCTCAATTCGAGGTCCAATTTCCCAATTTATGAGAAACCCTATATTCTAACAAAAACAAGAAATTCTACCATGAAAACCTTTGATTTCTATTGAAAAACATGTTTAATGATGTTAGGAATTGAAAGAATTAAGTAAAAAGTGACTTACAATTGTTTTGATGAAGAAGGAATCCGTGAAGAATCGCAAATGGGTGTTTTTGGTTTGTAAAAAGTGAAGAAATGAACTGAAAATCGTGTTTTACAGGTCTCTGTGTTCGCATTTGCGAACATGGGTTCGCAAATGCGAACCCCGACCAATTTCTGGAGTTTGAAAAATAAGCTAAGGCTGGGAAGTTCGCATTTGCGAACATATGTTCGCATTTGCGAACCAGGCTGGGAAGGGCAGTGTTCGCATTTGCGAACTAATGTTCGCATTTGCGAACACAGGCAATAAAGGGCATTGTTCGCATTTGCGAACTATTGTTCGCATTTGCGAACAAGGCTGGATTTGGGAATGTTCGCATTTGCGAACTATGGTTCGCATTTGCGAACATAGGCGGGACAAGGGGATGTTCGCATTTGCGAACAATCGTTCGCATTTGCGACTTCGCATTTGCGATCAGGGTTCGCATTTGCGAGCCCTGCCTTGTTCTGCCCCCTTCGCAATTGCGAGAAATGCTTCGCAATTGCAAAGCCAACAGCTGGGTGAAAAACCAGCAGTGCAAAAATTCAGAATTTAATCCAACGGCCTATCAAATCTTTACCCGAGCCCCCCGGGCTCCAAACCAAACATGTACACAACCTCAAAAACACATTATGAACTTGTTCGTGCGATCACATCGCCAATATCACATCGTTTTCATCAAATCAAGCCTCAAATTCATGATTTTCTTACTTTTGGTTTTCAAAACTTTCAAACTTGGAACTCAAGGTCCAAAACATCTCAAACGACATCCGAATGTCACCAAACTTTACAGAAATCACATATATAATATTTAAGACTTGTACCGGGCGTCGGAACCAAAATACGAGCCCGATACCAAGGTCAATGAATTCATTTCCTTTAACAATTACATCAAAAACAATTTCATAGAAAAATTCATAACTTGGGCTCTCGGCCTCAGAATTCGACTCCGGACGCATGTCCAAGTCCCATATTTTCCTACGGACCTCTCGGGACCACCCAATCTCGGGTCCGGATCCGTTTACCAAAAATGTTGACCGAAGTCAACTATATCAATATTAATATCATTTTTATCCACATTTCTCATAGAATTCATATTTTCTATCACAAAATCTTTCCGGCTACATGCTCAGATTGTGCACGTAAATCGAGGCAACATGGAATGAGGTTTTCAAGGCCTCGAAAGCTCGAAATGATTAATAAAATAAGTGATGACCCTTTGGGTCGTCACAATCTCCACCTCTAAAACAACCATTCGTCCTCGAACGGACGAGAGAAGGAAGTACCTGAGTTGGGGAACAAATGAGGGTAGCGGCTCCGCATATCGGACTCGGACTCCCGGGTCGATGCCTCAGGAGGCTGACCTCTCCACTGAACACGCACAAAAGTATAACTCTTCGACCTTAACTGTCGAACCTGCCGGTCTAGAATGGCCACCAGCTCCTCCTCGTAAGATAGATCATTGTCCAATTGGACAGTGCTAAAGTCTAATACATGTGTGGGATCGCCGTGGTATCTCGAAGCATAGATACATGAAAAACTGGATGCACGGCTGATAAGCTAGGCGGCAAAGCTAATCCGTAAGCCACCCCTCCCACTCTGTCTAGAATCTCAAATGGACCAATATACCTAGGGCTGAGCTTGCCCTTCTTCCCGAACCTCATCACGCCCTTCATAGGCGACACCCGGAGCAATACTCGTTCACCAACCATGAAATCTATATCTCGAACCTTACGATCCGCATAAGTCTTCTACCTGGACTGAGCTGAATGCAATCTCTCCTGAATAGTCTTGACCTTATCCAAGGCCTCCTGAACTAAGTCTGTACCCAACAACCGAGCCTCTCCCGGTTCAAACCATCCAACTGGTGATCGACATCGCCTACCATACAACGCCTCATACGGAGCCATCCGGATGCTAGATTGGTAGCTGTTATTGTAGGCGAACTCTGCTAATGGTAGAAACTGATCCCACGAGCCTCCGAAATCAATAACACAGGCTCGAAGCATGTCCTTAAGAATCTGAATAGTCCTCTCGGACTGGCCATCCGTCTGAGGATGAAATGCTGTACTCAACTGAACCTGGGTGCCTAACTCCCGCTGGACCGCTCTCCAGAACCGCGAGGTAAACTGCGTTCCCCGATCAGAGATAATAGATACTGGCACCCCATGGAGACGAACAATCTCCCTAATGTAAACCTCTGCTAACCTCTCCGACGAGTAGGAGACAGATACTGGAATAAAGTGTGCTCTGACTTGGTCGGCCTATCAACAATGACCCAAATAGCATCAAATTTCCTCCGAGTCAAAGGAAGTCCAGTAACGAAGTCCATAGTGATCCGCTCCCATTTCCACTCGGGAATTTCAATCCTGTGGAATACACCACCAGGTCTCTGGTGCTCATATTTCACCTGCTGACAATTTAGACACCGAGCGACATACGCAACGATATCTTTCTTCATTCTGCGCCACTAATAGTGCTGCCGTAAGTCCTGGTACATCTTCGCGGCGCCTGGGTGAATGGAATACCGCGAACTGTGGGCCTCCGCTAAGATCAACTCTCGAATCCCTTCGACATTGGGCACACAAACTCGACACTGCAATTTCAATACCCCATCATCATCTAGATTTACCTGTGTGGCACCTCCCCGCTGTACCTGTATCTCTCAACTCACGCAAATGAGGATCATCAAATTTCCTCTCACGGATACGCTCTAATAAAGAAGAACGAGCGACCGTGCAGGCTAACACCCTGCTAGGCTCAGAAATGTCTAATCTCACGAACCGGTTGGCTAAGGCCTGGACGTCTAGAGCTAATGGTCTCCGACTGACCGGAATGTATGCAAGGCTACCCATGCTGGCATACATTCTACTCAATGCACCGGCCACCACATTGGCCTTACCTAGGTGATATAAGATAGTAACATCATAGTCTTTCAGCAACTCTAACCATCTTCGATGTCGTAGATTCAACTCCTTTTGCTTGAACAAGTACTGTAGGCTTTTGTGATCGGTGTACACCTCACATGTCACACCATATAGATAATGCCTCCAGATCTTTAAGGCATGAACCACTGCTGCTAACTCAAGATCATGAACTGGATAATTCTTCTCATGTATTTTTAACCGCCTCGAAGCATAAGCGATAACCTTACCATCCTGCATCAATACCGCTCCAAGCCCTGTACGAGATGCGTCACAATAAACTGTATAAGGCCCTGTACCTGTAGGTAGTACCAACACCGGTGCGGTGGTCAAGGCTGTCTTGAGCTTCTGAAAGCTCGCCTCACACTCCTCTGACCACTGGAACTGGACACCCTTCTGGGTCAACCTGGTCATCGGGGCTGCAATAGAAGAAAACCCCTCTACAAATCGACGGTAGTAACCTGCTAATCCCGAGAAACTCCGGATCTCAGTCACTGAAGCTGGTCGAGGCCAATTCTGGACTGCCTCAATCTTCTTTGGGTCTACCCGAATACCTTCCACTGATACAATGTGACCCAGAAATGCTACCGAACTCAGCCAGAACTCACATTTAGAAAATTTGGCATATAGCTGGTTATCTTTCGGAGTCTGAAGAACCACTCTGAGGTGCTGCTCGTGCTCTTCCTGGCTGCGGGAGTACACCAGGATGTCATCTATGAAGACTATCACGAACAGATCTAAGTAAGGCCTGAATACCCGATTCATCAACTCCATGAATGCTGCTGGGGCATTGGTCAACCCGAAGGACATGACCAAGAACTCATAATGCCCGTATCTAGAGCGAAAGGCTGTCTTAGGAATGTCAGCCGCCCTGATCTTCAGCTGATGGTAGCCTGACCTCAAGTCTATCTTAGAGAATACCCTCGCTCCCTGGAGCTGGTCAAACAAATCATCAAAGAACAAATGAGAGACTCTTTCCTAACTCAATAGACTCTGGAGGACAAGTACAGACGTCTCCGTACCTACCTCTCCAACTCTACTAAGCTTGTTCGTGAGTGGTGAGACCTATGTAACCTAGAGCTCTGATACCAACTTGTCACGACCCGGATTTTTTCCCCAACATCGGGATCGTGATGGCGCCTACTCGTGGTAGCTAGGCAAGCCACTGTATTCATACTATCCTATTTTTAACAACAATTTTAATTAAATAAATGCGGAATACTTTATCGAAATGGAAATAACAAATCACAAGGTAAAAATCATACTGAAATCCTCTACCCAAGACGTGGAGTCACCAACTCACGAACTACTATGGAATACTACACATAAAAGTTCTGAAGGAAATATAACATAATTCTGTTTGTCTCGGAACAAAGAGACTATAGCTATTAGCATAAATAAAGAAAGAGACGCCGGGCCTGCGGACGTCTGCAAGCTACCTCGGTCTCAAATGTGCTCAATTCCCACGCAATCTATTTACTGCTGCTGCTGCTCCTGATCGTAACCTGGACCTGTGCAAAAACGCACAGAAGTGTAGCATCAGCACAACCGACCCCATGTGCTGGTAAGTGCCCGGCCTATCCCGGTGAAGTAGTGACAAGCCTAGGACCAGACACTCACATAAACCTGTGCAATTCAATATATATATATGTACCACAAAATAACAAGAAATAATCAAGTATTAACACAATAAGGAATATCTTAAAGAATTCAACAATTAACCACAGTTAATAATTTCACAAGGAAAAACAAAGTATAATGTAAACACAAGTAATATCACTTCAAAAAATAGCAAGCAGTTGCACGGCATCACCCTTCGTGCTTTTACTCTCATCCTCACCAAATACGGCATGATCCTTCGTACATGGTTCAATAACAGGGCACGGCATGATCCTTCGTGCATAATTAATAATAGGGCACGGCATGATCCTTCGTGCATAATCAATAATAGGGCACGGCATGATCCTTCGTGCATAATCAATAAATAAACATGGCACGGCATTAACCTTCGTGCATAAATAAATAAACATGGCACGGCATCACCCTTCGTGCATTATCACTCTTCCTCACCCAAATAACAATCACAGTTAAGGGCAAAGAAAGAAACAGTAATTCATAAACCGTCCCATCGAGGGCAATCAATAATTATCTTCACAACAAGTCCCAACAAGGGAGAACAATAACAATTCATCTGTAATATATCTCAAAATAATCATTTTCCAACGACTCACGGTCATACTAGACGCCGGTGTATGGATGCTCGTCACCACAGCCCATACACCGCACTCGATCACATAACACATAACACATAATCCTATTCCCTCAAGCTAGGATAGAACAAACACTTACCTCGAATGCTTATGAACAATTCACTCCGTGGAAATGTGTTTTCTTTCAATTTGGCTCCAATCCAACCGTATCTATACACAATTGATTTAGTATCATCAATTCTACTCAACAAACTAATTCTTAAGACCAAATACCACTTTTAAACCATTCTGCCATGAATAGTGAATTTGAACCCCGGGCCCACATGGTCGGAATTCGGGGTTAGGACCAAAATCCGGTTACCCATTCCCCCACGAGTTCATATATATAATTTGTTTCAAAATCGGACCTCAATTCGAGGTCCAATTCCCCAATTTAAGAAAAACCCTATTTTCTAACAAAAACAAGAATTTTACCATGAAAATCTTTGATTTCTTATGAAAAACATGTTTAATGATGTTAGGAATTGAAAGAATTAAGTAAAAAGTGACTTACAATCGTTTTGATGAAGAAGAAATCCTTGAAGAATCGCAAATGGGTGTTTTGGTTTTGTAAAATGTGAAGAAATGGCTGAAATTCGTGTTTTTCAGGTCTCTGTGTTCGCATTTGCGAACATGGGTTCGCAATTGCGAACCCCGACCAATTTCCGGAGTTTGAAAAATAAGCTAAGGGTGGGAAGTTCGCATTTGCGAACATTTGTTCGCATTTGCGAACATCTCGCATTTGCGAACATAGGCTGGCACTGGGGACCTTCGCAAATGCGAACAATTGTTCGCATTTGCGAACAAGGCTGGGCCAAAGGGGGCTTCGCATTTGCGAACAAGGCTGGGCCAAAGGGGGCTTCGCATTTGCGATGAATGTTCGCATTTGCGATGAATGTTCGCATTTGCGAGCCTGTCCCCCTTCGCAATTGCGAGAAAACTTCGCAATTGCGAAGCCAACAGCTGGGTGAAAAACCAGCAGTTCAAAAATTCAGAGTTTCATCCAACGGCCTATCAAACTCCAAACCAAACATGTACACAACCTCAAAAACACATTATGGACTTGTTCGTGCGATCATATCGCCAATATCACTTCGTTTTAATCAAATCAAGCCTCAAACTCATGATTTTCATACTTTTGATTTTCAAAACTTCTTAACATTGGAACTCAAGGTCCAAAACATCTCAAATGACATCCAAATGTCACCAAACTTTACAGAAATCACATATATAATATTTAAGACTTGTAACGGGCGTCGGAACCAAAATACGAGCCCGATACCAAGGTCAATTAATTTATTTCCTTTAATAATTGCATCAAAAACAATTTCACATAAAAATTCATAACTTGGGCTCTAGGCCTCAAAATTCGACTCCGGACGCATGTCCAAGTCCCATATTTTCCTACGGACCTCTCGGGACCATCCAATCTCGGGTCCGGATCCGTTTACCAAAAATGTTGACCGAAGTCAACCATATCAATATTAATATCATTTTTATCCAAATTTCTCATAGAATTCATATTTTCTATCACAAAATCTTTCCGGCTACAAGCTCGGATCGTGCACGTAAATCGAGGCAACATAGAATGAGGTTTTCAAGGCCTCAGAAGCTCGAAATGATTAATTAAATAAGTGATGACCCTTTGGGTCGTCACAATCTCTACCTCTAAAACAACGGTTCGTCCTCGAACGGACAAAATAAAGAAGTACCGGAGTCGGGAAACAAGTGTGGGTAGCGGCTCCGCATATCGGACTCGGACTCCCGGGGTCGATGCCTCGGGAGGCTGACCTCTCCATTGAACACGCACCAGAAGGATAACTCTTCGACCTCAGCTCTCGAACCTGCTTGTCTAGAATGGCTACCGGCTCCTCTTCGTAAGATAGATCATTGTCCAATTGGACGGTACCGAAGTCTAACACATGTGTGGGATCGCCGTGGTACCTCCGAAGCATAGATACATGAAAAGCTGGATGCACGGCTGATAAGCTAGGCGGCAAAGCTAATCTGTAAGCCACCCCTCCCACTCCGTCTAGAATCTCAAATGGGCCAATATACCTAGGGCTGAGCTTGCCCTTCTTCCCAAACCTCATCACGCCCTTCATAGGCGACACTCGGAGCAATACTCGTTCACCGACCATGAAATCTACATCTCGAACCTTACGATCCGCATAAGTCTTTTGCCTAGACTGAGCTGAACGCAATCTCTCCTGGATAGTCTTTACCTTGTCCAAGGCCTCCTGAACTAAGTCTGTATCCAACAACCGAGCCTCTCCCGGCTCAAACCATCTGACTGGAGACCGACATGGCCTACCATACAACGCCTCATACGGGGCCATCTAAATTCTAGGCTGGTAGCTGTTATTGTAGGCGAACTGCGCTAATGGCAGAAACTGGTCCCATGAGCCTCTAAAATCAATGACACAGGCTCGGAGCATATCCTCTAGAATATGAATAGTCCTCTCGGACTGGCCGTCCATCTGAGGATGAAAAGCTGTACTCAACTGAACCTGGGTGCCTAACTCCTGCTGAACCGCTCTCCAGAACCGCGAGGTAAACTGCGTACCCCGATCAGAGATAATAGATACTGGCACCCCGTGGAGACGAACAATCTCCCTAATGTAAACCTCCGCTAACCTCTCCGACGAGTAGGGGACAGATACTGGAATAAAGTGTGCTGATTTGGTCGGTCTATCAACAATGACCCAAATAGCGTCAAATTTTCTCCGAGTCAAAGGAAGTCCAGAGTAACGAAGTCCATAGTGATTCGCTCCCGTTTCCACTCGGGAATTTCAATCCTCTGGAATACACACCAGGTCTCTGGTGCTCATATTTCACCTGTCGACAATTTAGACACCGAGCGACATACGCGACGATATCTTTCTTCATTCTGCGCCACCAATAGTGTTGCCGCAAGTTATGATACATCTTCGCGGCGCACGGGTGAATAGAATACCGTGAGCTGTGGGCCTCTGCTAAGATCAACTCTCGAATCCCTTCGACATTCGGCACACAAACTCGACACTGCAATTTCAATACCCCATCATCATCTAGGTTTACTTGTGTGGCACCTCCCCGCTGTATTGTATCTCTCAACTCGCGCAAATGAGGATCATCAAATTGCCTCTCACGGATACGCTCTAATAAGGAAGAACGAGCGACCGTGCGGGCTAACACTCTGCTAGGCTCAGAAATGTCTAATCTCACGAACCGGTTGGCTAAGGCCCGGACATCTAGAGCTAATGGTCTCTGATTGACCGGAATATATGCAAGACTACCCGTGCTGGCATACTTTCTACTCAATGCATCGGCCACCACATTGGCCTTACCCGGGTGATATAATATAGTAACATCATAGTCTTTTAGCAACTCTAACCATCTCCGCTGTCGTAGATTCAACTCATTATGTTTGAACAAGTATTGTAGGCTTTTGTGATCGGTGTACACCTCGCATGTCACACCGTATAGATAATGCCTCCGGATCTTTAAGGCATGAACCACTGCTGCCAACTCGAGATCATGAGCTGGATAATTCTTCTCATGTATCTTTAAGCGCCTCGAAGCATAAGCGATAACCTTACCATCACTGCATCAATACCGCTCCAAGCCACTGTACGAGATGCGTCGCGATAAGCTCGTATAAGGCCATGTACACTATAGGTAGTACCAACAGCGGTGCGGTGGTCAAGGGCTGTCTTGAGCTTCGAAAGCTCGCCTCGCACTCCTCGAACCATAAGCAAGGAAACCCTTCTGGGTCAAACTGGTCATCGGGGCTGCAATAGAAGAAAACCCCTCTACAAAACGACGGTAGTAACACCCAAGAAACTCCGGATCTTAGTCACTGAAGCTGGTTGAGGCCAATTCTGGACTGCCTCAATCTTCTTTGGGTCTACTTGAATACCTTCCACCGATACAATGTGACCCGGAAATGCTACCGAACTCAGCCAGAACTCACGTTTAGAAAATTTGGCATATAGGCTGGTTATCTTTCGAGTACGAAGAACCACTACGAGGTCTTCGCTCGTGCTCTTCCTGGTCGCGGGAGTATACCGAGGATGTCATCTATGAATACTATCACGAACGGATCTAAGTAAGGCCCTGAATACCCGATTCATCAACTCCGTGAATGCTGCTGGGGCATTGGTCGACCCGAAGGACATGACCGAGAACTCATAATGCCCGTATCTAGAGCGAAAGGTCTGTCTTGGGAATGTCGGCAGCCACGATCTTCGGTCGATGGTAGCGACCTCAAGTCTATCTTAGAGAATACCCTCGCTCCATGGAGTTGGTCAAACAAATCATCAATCCTCGGCGGTGGATATTTATTTTTGATAGTCACCTTGTTTAACTGCCGGTAATCAATACACATCCGCATCGAGCCATCCTTCTTCTTTACAAATAACACAGGTGCTCCCAGGGGGAAACACTGGGCCTGATAAAGCCCTTCTCAAGAAGGTCCTGCAACTGATCTTTCAACTATTTTAATTCTGGTAGGGCCATACGATAGGGTGGAATAGAGATGGGCTGAGTGCCCGGTGCCAGATCAGTACAGAAATCAATATCCCTGTCGGGTGGCATGCCGGCAGGTCTGAAGGAAAAACCTCAGGAAACTCCCGTGTAATAGGGACTGACTCAATGGAAGGAACCTCTGTGCTAGAATCATGAACATAAGCCAGATAAGTTAGACACCCCTTCTCGACCATACGTCGAGCCTTAACATAAGAAATAACAGTGCGAACGGAGTGGCTTGAGGTACCCTTCCACTCTAATCGGGGTGATTCTGGCAAGGCTAAGGTGACGGTCTTAGCATGACAATCAAGAATAGCATGGTATGGGGACAACCAGTCCATCCCCAATATGACATCAAAATCTACCATATCCAAAAGCAACAGATCAACACGGGTCTCGAGACCCCCAAATATAACTACGCACGAACGATGCACCCGATCGACTACAATGGAGTCACCCACTGGTGTAGCCACATAAACTGGAATATCCAGAGCATGGCTGGGCACGGCCAAATACGGTGCGAAGTAGGAAGACACATAGGAATATGTAGATCCAGGGTCAAATAATACTGAAGCACCTCTGCCACACACAAGAATGGTACCTGTAGTCACGGCATCTGATGTCTCTGCCTCTGGACTGGCTGGTAAAGCATAGAATCGGGTATCTGCACCTCCCCTCTGAGCTGCATCTCTAGGACGACCATCAATTGGCTGACCTCTACCTCTGGCTGGACGGTCTCCACCTCTACGGTCTCGACCTCCACCTCTATAATCTCTAGCCCCGCCTCTGGCTGGCTGGGCAGGCTGAGGGTCAGCTGGGGCATGAATCATAGGACGAGGACCCCGCTGCTGAAAGTTGCCCATTGCTCGAGGGTAGTACCTGATAAAATGACCTGGATCATCACAACCGTAGCAACTCTTAGACTGATAGGGCTGCTGGCCCTGACGACCTGAATGGCCTCCACGAACACTCTGAAGAGGCTGAGCATTAATAGGAGGCTGATTTGAATAATGCCCACGAAACCCACAATCACCTGGTCCACCCTGTGAAGCCTGAAGGGCGGAATGGAAAGGCCTGGAAGACTGGCCTCTGTCAAAAGATTCTCTGCCACCAGAAGAAGAACCACTAAACCTGCCTGAATGACGAGGCCTCTTATATGAAGAATAACCGCCTCCCCTAGCAAGAGCCATCTCAACTCTGCGTGCTGCATTGGCTGCCTCCTGAAATGATATGTCACTCCCCACGCCCATAGCCATCTGGAGTCTAATCGGATGATTAAGCCCATCTATAAACTTGCGGACCCTCTCCCGCTCAGTGGGAAGTATCACTACTGCATGACGAGCCAAGTCGATAAATCTCGTCTCATACTGTGTAACTGTCATAGTGCCCCGATGGAGGCGCTCAAACTGCCTCCGAAGTAAATCCCGCTGAGTAGTAGGGAGAAACTTCTCCATAAATAGTTCCGCAAATTGGTCCCGTGATAGAGCTGGGGACCCTGCTGGTCGAGTCAGGCAATAATCTCTCCACCAAGTCTTGGCGGATCCTGAAAGTCTGAAGGTACAGAAGTCAACTCCGTTTGTCTCCACGATCCCCATATTCTTGAGAATCTCATGGCAACTGAATAAGAAGTCCTGAGGATCCTCTGATGCGGCTCCGCTGAATGTAGTGGTAAATAGCTTGGAGAACCGATCAAGCCTCCATAACGAATCAGAAGTCATGGTCGCTCCATTACCTGCACGAGCTGTGGTACCTGACTGAGTGGCCACAGCTGGCTGAACTACTGGTGCCTGAGGCTGAGGAGCTACTGGCTCCGGAGTACGAGCAATAGGAGTCTGGGCCCCTCCTCCAGCCTGAGAAGTGGCTGGGGCAACTGATAATAAACCCGCTCTGGCAATGCTGTCCATGAATCCCGCTATTCTGACCAAGGCATCCCGGAGATCTGGGGTAATTAAAGCCTCTCCTAGGACCTGAGCTGGGCCCACAGGAGCTGCTGGAACCGGAACCTCCTCGTCAATCTCAATATGAGGCTCCACCTCTGGAGTAGCTGCCTGGGGCTGAGCTCTACCTCTACCACGGCCTCTGATACGGCCTTGGCCCCTGCCCCTCACGGGAGCTGCCTGGGGCTCGGGCTGCTGGTCAGCGGACGAAGAAGCGCGTGTCCTTACCATCTGCGAAAGGACAGAATAGAAATTCAATCGGTATTTGAGGAACAAGTCGCACGACAAGAAAGAACAAATGAGAGACTCTTTCCTAACTCAATAGACTCTGGAGGACAAGTACGGACGTCTCCGTACCTACCTCTCAAACTCTACTAAGCTTGTTCGTGAGTGGTGAGACCTATGTAACCTAGAGCTCTGATACCAACTTGTCACGACCCGGATTTTCCCCCAATATCGGGATCGTGATGGCGCCTACTCGTGGTAGCTAGGCAAGCCGCTGTATTCATACTATCCTATTTTTAACACAATTTTAATTAAATAAATGCGGAATACTTTATCAAATAGAAATAACTAATTACAAAGTGAAAATCATACTGAAATCCTCTACCCAAGACGTGGAGTCACCAACTCACGAACTACTATGGAATACTACACATAAAAGTCTGAAGGAAATATAACATAATTCTGTTTGTCTCGGAACAAAGAGACTACGGCTAATAACATAAATAAAGAGAGAGACGCCGGGCCTGCGGACGTCTGCAAGCTACCTCGGTCTCAAATATGATCAACTCCCACACAATCAATTTACTGCTGCTGCTGCTGCTCTTGATCGTAACCTGGACCTGTGCAAAAACGCACAGAAGTGTAGCATCAGCACAGCCGACCCCATGTGCTGGTAAGTGCCTGGCCTATCCCGGCGAAGTAGTGACAAGCCTAGGACCAGACACTCACATAAACCTGTGCAATTCAATATGTATATGTGTACCACAAAATAACAAGAAATAATCAAGTATTAACACAATAAGGAATATCTTAAAGAATTCAACAATTAATCACAATTAATAATTTCACAAGGAAAAACAAAGTATAATGTAAACACAAGTAATATCACTTCAAGAAATAGCAAGCGGTTGCACGGCATCACCCTTCGTGCTTTTACTCTCATCCTCACATCCATAGTACGGCATGATCCTTCGTACATGGTTCAATAACAGGGCACGGCATGATCCTTCGTGCATAATTAATAATAGGGCACGGCATGATCCTTCGTGCATAATCAATAATAGGGCACGGCATGATCCTTCGTGCATAATCAATAAATAAACATTGGCACGGCATTAACCTTCGTGCATAAATAAATAAACATGGCACGGCATCACCCTTCGTGCATTATCACTCTTCCTCACCCAAATAACAATCACAGTTAAGGGCAAAGAAAGAAACAATAATTCATAAACCGTCCCATCAAGGGCAATCAATAATTATCTTCACAACAAGTCCCAACAAGGGAGAACAATAACAATTCATCTGTAATATATCTCAAAATAATCATTTTCCAACGACTCACGGTCATACTAGACGCTAGTGTATGGATGCTCGTCACCACAGCCCATACACCGCACTCGATCACATAACACATAACACATAATCCTATTCCCTCAAGCTAGGATAGAACAAACACTTACCTCGAATGCTTATGAACAATTCACTCCGTGGAAATGTCTTTTCTTTCAATTTGGCTCCAATCCAACCGTATCTATACACAATTGATTTAATATCATCAATTCTACTCAACAAACTAATTCTTAATACCAAATACAACTTTTACAACATTATGCCATGAATAGTAAATTTCAACCCCGGGCCCACATGGTCGGAATTCGGGGTTAGGACCAAAATCCGGTTACCCATTCCCCCACGAGTTCATATATATAATTTGTTTCAAAATCGGACCTCAATTCGAGGTCCGATTCCCAATTTATGAAAAACCCTATTTTCTAACAAAAACAAGAATTTTACCATGAAAATCTTTGATTTCTTATGAAAAACATGTTTAATGATGTTAGGAATTGAAAGAATTAAGTAAAAAGTGACTTACAATCGTTTTGATGAAGAAGAAATCCTTGAAGAATCGCAAATGGGTGTTTTGGTTTTGTAAAATGTGAAGAAATGAGTGAAATTCGTGTTTTTTAGGTATGTGTGTTCGCATTTGCGAACATGGGTTCGCAATTGCGAACCCCGACCAATTTCTGGAGTTTGAAAAATAAGCTAAGGGTGGGAAGTTCGCATTTGCGAACATTTGTTCGCATTTGCGAACAGTTCGCATTTGCGAACTAATGTTCGCATTTGCGAACACATGCTGTATAAGGCTGTGTTCGCATTTGCGAACAATGGTTCGCATTTGCGAACCAAGGCATAATGGGGAATGTTCGCATTTGCGAACTTTTGTTCGCATTTGCGAACATAGGCTGGCACAGGGGACCTTCGCAAATGCGAACAATTGTTCGCATTTGCGAACAAGGCTGGGCCAAAGGGGGCTTCGCATTTGCGATGAATGTTCGCATTTGCGAGCATGTCCCCCTTCGCAATTGCGAGAAAACTTCGCAATTGCGAAGCCAACAGCTGGGTGAAAAACCAGCAGTTCAAAAATTCAGAGTTTCATCCAACGACCTATCAAATCTTTACCCGAGCCCCCCGGGCTCCAAACCAAACATGTACACAAACCTCAAAAACACATTATGGACTTGTTCGTGCGATCATATCGCCAATATCACTTCGTTTTAATCAAATCAAGCCTCAAACTCATGATTTTCATACTTTTGATTTTCAAAACTTCTTAACATTGGAACTCAAGGTCCAAAACATCTCAAACGACATCCAAATGTCACCAAACTTTACAGAAATCACATATATAATATTTAAGACTTGTACTGGGCGTCGGAACCAAAATACGAGCCCGATACCAAGGTCAATTAATTTATTTCCTTTAATAATTGCATCAAAAACAATTTCACATAAAAATTCATAACTTGGGCTCTAGGCCTCGGAATTCGACTCCGGACGCATGTCCAAGTCCCATATTTTTCTACGGACCTCTCGGGACCATCCAATCTCGGGTCCGGATCCGTTTACCAAAAATGTTGACCGAAGTCAACCATATCAATATTAATATCATTTTTATCCAAATTTCTCATAGAATTCATATTTTCTATCACAAAATCTTTCCGGCTACATGCTCGGATCGTGCACGTAAATCGAGGCAACATAGAATGAGGTTTTCAAGGCCTCGGAAGCTCGAAATGATTAATTAAATAAGTGATGACCCTTTGGGTCGTCACAGAAGGCTCCTCTGAACCTGACCCACCGCGGTTGGACCGCGGTCGCGGTCAAACTGCGGTGGGTGACCCTTTCAGATTCTCATTCCTCTCCGTATCGGCTGGCATGCCCGGCAGGCCTGAAGGGAAAACCTCAAGAAACTCCCGTACAATGGGGACTGAATCAATAGAAGGAACCTCTGCGCTGGAATCACGAACATAAGCCAGATAAGCTAGACACCCTTCTCGACCATGCGTCGAGCCTTAACATAGGAAATAACGGTGCGAACGGAGTGGCTTGAGGTACCTTTCCACTCTAGTCAAGGTGATTCTGGCAAGGCCAAGGTCACGGTCTTAGCATGACAATCTAGAATAGCATGGTATGGGGACAACCGGTCCATCCCCAATATGACATCAAAATCCACCATATCCAAAAGCAACAGATCAACACGGGTCTCAAGACCCCCAAATATAACTACGCACGAACGATGCACCCGATCGACTACGATGGAGTCACCCACTGGTGTAGCCACATAAACTGGAATATCCAGAGCATGGCTGGGCACGGCCAAATACGGTGCGAAGTAGGAAGACACATAGGAATATGTAGATCCGGGGTCAAATAATGCGGAAGCACCTCTGCCACACACAAGAATAGTACACCGTAATCACGGCATCCGATGCCTCTGCCTACTGGCCTGGTCGGTAAAGCATAGAATCGGGGATCGGCGCCTCCCCTTCTGAGCTGCGTCTCTGGGACGACCATCAGCTGGTTGACCTCTACCTCTGGTCCGGACGGTCTCCACCTCTACGGTCTCGACCTCCACCTCTATAATCTCTACCCCCGCCTGCGGCTGGCTGGGCAGGTGAGGGTCAGCTGGGGACTGAATCATGGGACGAGGACCTCGCTGCTGCGAGAGTTGCCCGCTGCTTGAGGGCAATACACGATAAAATGACACGGGTCGCCTCAGCCGTAGCAACTCTTGGGCGATAGGGCTGCTGGCCACGACGACCTGAATGGCCTCCACGAAACTCTGAGAAGAGGCCGAGCATTAATAGGAGGCTGGTGCTGAATAATGCCCGCGAAAACCACGATCACCTGGTCCGCCCTGTGAAGCTCGAAGGGCGGAATGAAAAGGCCTGGAGGACTGGCCTCTATCAAAGGATTCTGTGCCACTAGAGGAAGAACCACCAAACCTGCCTGAATGACGAGGCCTCTTATCTGAAGAATAACCGCCTCCACTAGCAAGAGCCATCTCAACTCTGCGTGCTGCATTTGCTGCCTCCCTGAAATGATATGTCACTCCCCACGCCCATAGCCATCCGGAGTCTAATTGGCTGATTAAGCCCATCTATAAACCTGCGGACCCTCTCTCGCTTCCGTGGGAAGTATCACCGCTGCATGACGAGCCAAATCGACAAATCTCGTCTCATGCGTGTGCGACCGTCATAGTGCCACGATGGAGGCGCTCAAGCGCCTCCGAAGTACATCCCGTCGAGTAGCAAGGAGAAACTTCTCCATAAATAGTTTTGCAAGCTGGTCCCATGATAAGGCTGGGGACCCTGCTGGTCGAGTCAAGCAATAATCTCTCCACTAAGTCTTGGCGGATCCTGCAAGCCCTGAATGTACAGAAGTCAACTCCATTGGACTCCACGATCCCCATAGTCTTGAGAATCTCATGGCAACTGAATAAGAAATCCTGAGGATCCTCTGATGTGGCACCGCTGAAGGTAGTGGTAAACAGCTTGGAGAACCGATCAAGTCTCCATAAAGAATTAGAAGTCATGGCCGCTCCATCTCCGGCCTGAGCTGTGGTACCTGACTGAGTGGCCACAGCTGGCTGAACCACTGGTGCCTGAGGCTGAGGAGCTACTGGCTACGGAGTACGAGCAATAGGAGTCTGGGCCCCTCTTCCAGCCTGAGAAGTGGCTGGTGCAACTGTTAATAAGCCTTCTCTGGCAATGCTGTCCATAAATCCCGCTATCCTGACCAAAGCCTCCCGAAGATCCGGGGTAAATAAAGCCTCTCCGGGACCTGAGCTGGGCCCCCTAGAGCTGCTGGGACTGAAACCTCATTGCCAGTCTCAATATGAGGATCCACCTCCGGAATAGCTGCCGGGGGCTGAGCTCTGCCCCTACCACGACCTCCGATACGGCCTCGGCCCCTGCCCCTCACGGGAGCTGCCTGGGGACTCGGGCTGCTGGTCAGCGGACGAAAAAGTGCGTGTCCTCACCATCTGCGAAAGGACAGAATAAAAATTCAATCAATAATTGAGGAACAAGTCGCACGACAAGAAAGAACAAATGAGAGACTCTTTCCTAACTCAATAGACTCTGGAGGACAAGTACGGACGTCTCCGTACCTACCTCTCAAACTCTACTAAGCTTGTTCGTGAGTGGTGAGACCTATGTAACCTAGAGCTCCGATACCAACTTGTCACGACCCGGATTTTCCCCCAACATCGGGATCGTGATGGCGCCTACTCGTGGTAGCTAGGCAAGCCATTGTATTCATACTATCCTGTTTTTAACACAATATTAATTAAATAAATGCGGAATACTTTATCGAAATAGAAATAACTAATTACAAGATGAAAATCATACTGAAATCCTCTACCCAAGACGTGGAGTCACCAACTCACGGACTACTATTGAATACTACACATACAAGTTTGAAAGAAATATAACATAATTCTGTTTGTCTCGGAACAAAGAGACTACAACTAGTAACATAAGTAAAGAGAGAGACGTCGGGCTTGCGGACGTCTGCAAGCTACCTCGGTCTCAAATGTGATCAACTCCCACGCAATCGATTTACTGCTGCTGCTCCTGATCGTAACCTGGACTGTGCAAAAACGCACAGAAGTGTAGTATCAGCACAACCGACCCCATGTGCTGGTAAGTGCCTGGCCTATCCCGGCGAAGTAGTGACAAGCCTAGGACCAGACACCCACATAAACCTGTGCAATTCAATATATATATGTATACCACGGAATAACAAGAAATAACCAAGTAATAACACAATAAGGAATATCTCAAAGAATTCAACAATTAACAACCAGTTAATAAGTTCACAAGGAAAAACAAAGTATAATGGAAACACATGTAATATCAAGTCAAGGAATAGCAAACAGTTGCACGGCATCACCCTTCGTGCTTTTACTCTCATCCTCACCAAATAAGCAAATAAAGTACACGGCATCACCCTTCGTGCTTTTACTCTCATCCTCACATCCATAGTACGGCATGATCCTTCGTACATGGTACAATAATAGGGCACGGCATGATCCTTCGTGCATAATCAATAAAACATGGCACGGCATTAACCTTCGTGCATAAGTAATAAATCAAGGCACGGCATCACCCTTCGTGCATTAGCACTCTTCCTCACCCAAATAACAATCACAGTTAAGGGCAAAGAAAGAAGCAGTAATTCATAATCTATCCCAACAAGGGAAATCAATAATTATCTTCATAACAAGTCCCGACAAGGGAGAACAATAACAATTCAACAACCTGGCAAAGGTTCAGCAATTCATCTGTAAATATATCTCAAAATAAGCATTTTCAACGACTCACGGTCATACTAGACGCCAGTGTATGGATGCTCGTCACCACAGCCCATACACCGCACTCGATCACATAACACATAACACATAATCCTATTCCCTCAAGGTAGGATAGAACAAACACTTACCTCGAATGTTTATGAACAATTCAATCCGTGGAAATGTCTTTTTCTTTCAAATTTGGCTCCAATCCAATCGTATCTATACACAATTGATTTAATATCATCAATACTACTCAACAAACTAATTCCTAAGACCAATTACAACTTTTACAACATTATGCCCGGAATAGTGAATTTCAACCCCGGGCCCACATGGTCGGAACTCGGGGTTCGGACCAAAATCCGGTTACCCATCCCCTCACGAGTTCATGTATATGATTTGTTTCAAAATCGGACCTCAATTCGAGGTCCAATTTCCCAATTTATGAAAAACCCTATATTCTAATAAAAACAAGAAATTCTACCATGAAAACCTTTGATTTCTATTGAAAAACATGTTTAATGATGTTAGGAATTGAAAGAATTAAGTAAAAAGTGACTTACAATTGTTTTGATGAAGAAGGAATCCGTGAAGAATCGCAAATGGGTGTTTTTGGTTTGTAAAAAGTGAAGAAATGAACTGAAAATCGTGTTTTACAGGTCTCTGTGTTCGCATTTGCGAACATGGGTTCGCAATTGCGAACCCCGACCAATTTCCGGAGTTTGAAAAATAAGCTAAGGCTGGGAAGTTCGCATTTGCGAACTTTTGTTCGCATTTGCGAACACTGGCAGGAAAGGGGAGTGTTCGCATTTGCGAACTAATGTTCGCATTTGCGAACACAGGCAGTAAAGGGCATTGTTCGCATTTGCGAACTATTGTTCACATTTGCGAACAAGGCTGGATTTGGGAATGTTCGCATTTGCGAACTATGGTTCGCATTTGCGAACATAGGCAGGACAAGGGGATGTTCGCATTTGCGAACAATTGTTCGTATTTGCGAACAAGGCTGGGCTTGAGGGGCTTCGCATTTGCAATCAGGGTTCGCATTTGCGAGCCCTGCCTTGATCCGCCCCCTTCGCAATTGCGAGAAATGCTTCGCAATTGCGAAGCCAACAGCTGGGTGAAAAACCAGCAGTGCAAAAATTCAGAATTTGATCCTACGGCCTATCAAATCTTTACCCGAGCTCCCCGTGCTCCAAACCAAACATGTACACAACCTCAAAAACACATTATGAACTTGTTCGTGCGATCACATCGCCAATATCACATCGTTTTCATCAAATCAAGCCTCAAATTCATGATTTTCATACTTTTGGTTTTCAAAACTTTCAAACTTGGAACTCAAGGTCCAAAACATCTCAAACGACATCCGAATGTCACCAAACTTTACAGAAATCACATATATAATATATAAGACTTGTACCGGGCGTCGGAACCAAAATACGAGCCCGATACCAAGGTCAATTAATTCATTTCCTTTAACAATTACATCAAAAACAATTTCATAGAAAAATTCATAACTTGGGCTCTAGGCCTCAGAATTCGACTCCGGACGCATGTCCAAGTCCCATATTTTCCTACGGACCTCTCGGGACCATCCAATCTCGGATCCGGATCCGTTTACCAAAAATGTTGACCGAAGTCAACCATATCAATATTAATATCATTTTTATCCAAATTTCTCATAGAATTCATATTTTCTATCACAAAATCTTTCCGGCTACATGCTCGGATTGTGCACGTAAATCGAGGCAACATGGAATGAGGTTTTCAAGGCCTCGGAAGCTCGAAATGATTAATAAAATAAGTGATGACCCTTTGGGTCGTCACATTAAAACTCACATGATGACGGGCCGGGTCATCACATAAATGGACTTATGTGGTTGTCGTAGGCCGGAGCGTATGGCCCTAGTATGAACATATGACATTACTCCCAATCAAGTTTTGATAGTATATGCATAGGTAATCATATTAGTAAATGGGCCTATACGGTTGCTATAGGCAGATTCATATGGCCCTAGTATATGAATGAAATTATATGCATAAACAATCAATTACTAAATAACAACCCCCAAATAAATTTGATAGTTCATCCATAGATAATCATATTATTAGGTGGGCCTATACGGTTTCTATAGGCTGATGCGTCCCTAGTATGAACGTATGACATTACTCCAAATCAAAATTTGACAGTATATGCATAGGTAATCATATTAGTAAACGGGCCTATACGGTTGCTATAGAACGTTGCGTATGACGATAATAGTGAAATCATATTCATTCACGGTCAATTACTAAATAACAACCATGATATTTAAATGGAAGGTCCTATGACTACAATCGTATTAGTCAAATGGATTTATGTGGTTGTCGTATTGAAATCATATACATTCGCTAACAGTTATCGATGATGGTTCACATACAACCGTATAAATTCATAGGTAATCATATTAGTAAACAGGCCTATATTCTTGCTATAGGCCGATGCGTATGGTCCTAGTATATGAATGAAATTATATTCATAGTCAGTCAATTACTAAATAACGACCATGATATATAAATAGAAGGTCCTATGACTACAACCACATAAGTCCATTTGACTAATACGATTGTATGACATTACTCCCAATACGATATATAAATGGAAGTTCCTATGACTACAATCGTATTAGTCCAATGAACTTATGTTGTTGTCGTAGGCCGATGCGTCATAGTATGAACGTATGACATTACTCCTAATCAAATTTTGATAGTATATGCATAGGTAATCATATTAGTAAACGGGCCTATATGGTTGCTATAGGCCGATGCATATGGCCCTAGTATATGAATGAAATTATATTCATAGATCAATTACTAAATAACAACAACGATATATAAACAAAAGTTCCTATGACTACAATAGTATTAGTCAAATGGAATTATGTGGTTGTCGTAGGCCATTGCGTATGACCTTAGTATGAACGTATGATATTACTCCTAATCAAATTTTGATAGTATATGCATATAGGTAATCATATTAATATACGGGCCTATATGGTTGCTATAGGGCGATGTGTATGGCCCTAGTATATGAATGAAATAATATTCATTGACGGTCAATTACTAAATAACAACCACGATATATAAACGGAAGGTCCTATGTCTACAACCGTATTAGTCAAATGGACTTATGTGGTTGTCGTAGGCCGATGCGTATGACCATATTATGAACGTATGACATTACTCCCAATCAAATTTTGAAAGTTCCTATGACTATAATCGTATTAGTCCAATGGACTTATGTGGTTGTCGTAGGCCGATGCGTCCTAGTATGAACGTATGACATTACTCCCAATCAAATTTTGATAGTATATGCATAGGTAATCATATTAGTAGACGGGCCTATACGGTTTCTATAGGCCGATGCGTATGGCCCTAGTATATGAATGAAATAATATTCATAGACTGTCAATTACTAAATAACAACCACGTAAGTCAAACGTGAGTCAATTTTCTTGATGTCTATTAGTCAAATAGACTTATGTGGTTGCGTAGGCCGATGCGTATGACCTTAGTATTAACGTATGACATTACTCCCAATCAAATTTTGATAGTATATGCATATGTAATCATATTAGTAAACGGGCCTATACGGTTGCTATAGGCCGATGCGTATGGCCCTAGTATATGAATGAAATTATTTTCATTGACGGTCAATTACTAAATAACAACATAGACAGTCAATTGGTCCAATGTCGACAACCGTATTAGTCAAATGGACTTATGTGGTTGTCGTAGGCCGATGCGTATGGATCTAGTATGAATGTATGACATTACACCCTATCAAATTTTGATAGTATATGCATAGGTAATCATATTAGTAAAAGGGACTATACGGTTGCTATAGGCCGATGCATATGGCCCAAGTATATGAATGAAATTATATTCATAGACGGTCAATTACTAAATAACAACCACGATATATAAATAGAAGGTCCTATGACTACTACCGTATTAATCAAATGGAATAATGTGGTTGTCGTAGGCCGAAACGTATGGACCTAGTATGAATGTATGACATTACTCCCAATCAAATTTTGATAGTATATGCATAGGTAATCATATTAGTAAAGGGGCCTATACGGTTGCTATAGGCCGATTCGTATGGCCCTATTATATGAATGAAATTATATTCATAGACGTTCAATTACTAAATAACAACCACGATATATAAATGGAATTAGGAATAACAACCACGATATATAAAATGAAATTATATTCATATACTATAGGAACATACATATAGTATATGCATAGGTAATCATATTTAGGAATTATAGGCCAATACAGTTGCTATAGGCCGATGCGTATGGCCCTACTGTATCAATAAAATCATATTCATAGACGGTCAATTATTAAATAACAACCACGATATATAAATGGAAGGTCCTATGACTACTACCGTATTAGTCAAATGGACTTATGTGGTTGTCGTAGGACGATGCGTATGGCCCTAGTATGAACGTATGACATTACTCCCAATAAAATTTTGATAGTATATGCATAACATTCATATTAGTAAACGGGCCTATACGGTTGATATACGCCGATGCGTATGGCCCTACTATATGAATGAAATTATATTCATAGACGGTCAATTACTAAATAACCAACCATGATACATAAACGGAAGTTCCTATGACTACAACCGTATTAGTCCAATGGACTTATGTGGTTGTCGTAGGCCGAAGCGTATGGACCTAGTATGAACGTATGACATTAATCTCAATCAAAATTTGATAGTATATGCATAGGTAATCATATTTGTAAATGGGCCTATACGGTTGCTATAGGCCGATGTGCATGACATTACTCCCAATAAAATTTTGATAGTATATGCATAGGTAATCATATTAGTAAACAGACCTATACAATTGCTATAGGCCGATGTGTATGGCCCTAGTGTATGAATGAAATTATATTCATTGACGGTCAATTACTAAATAACAATCACGATATATAAACGGAAGGTCCTATGTCTACAACCGTATTAGTCAAATGGACTTATGTGATTGTCGTAGGCCGATGCGTATGACCCTATTATGAATGTATGACATTACTCGCAATCAAATTTTGATAGTATATGCGTAGGTAATCATATTAGTAAACGGGCCTATACGGTTGATATAGGCCGATGCGTATGGCCCTAGTATTTGAATGAAATTATACTAATTGACGGTCAATTACTAAATAACAACCACGATATATAAACGGAAGGTCCTATGATTACTACCGTATTAGTCAAATAGATCTTATGTGGTTGTCGTACGCCGATGTGTATTGCCCTTGTATGAACGTATGCCATTACTCCCAATAAAAGTTTGGTAGTATATTATTAGATAATCATATTAGTAGACGGGCCTATACGGTTTCTATAGGCCGATGCGTCCCTCGTATGAACGTATGACATTACTCCCAATCAAATTTTGATAATATATGCATAGGTAATCATATTAGTAGACGGGCCTATACGATTTCTATAGGCCGATGCGTATGGCCCTTGTATATGAATGTAATTATATTCATGGGCGGTCAATTACTAAATAACAACAACGATATATAAACGGAAGGTCCTATGACTACAACCGTAATAGTCAAATGGACTTATGTGGTTTGCGTAGGCCGATGAGTATGACCTTAGTATGAACGTATGACATTACTCCCAATCAAATTTTGATAGTATATGCATATGTAATCATATTAGTAAACGGGCCTATACGGTTGCTATAGGCCGATGCGTATGGCCCTAGTATATGAATGAAATTATTTTCATTGACGGTCAATTACTAAATAACAACCACGATATATAAACGGAAGGTCCTATGACTACTACTGTTTTAGTCAAATAGACTTATGTGATTGTCGTAGGCCGATGCGTATGGACCTAGTATGAACGTATGACATTACTCCTAATCAAATTTTGATAGTATATGCATAGGTAATCATATTAGTAAACGGGCCTATACGGTTGCTATAGGCCGATGCGTATGGCCCTAGTATATGAACGAAATTATATTCATTGACGGTCCATTATTAAATAACAACCACGATATATAAATGACGGGCCGGGTCATCACATAAATGGACTTATGTGGTTGTCGTAGGCCGGAGCGTATGGCCCTAGTATGAACATATGACATTACTCCCAATCAAGTTTTGATAGTATATGCATAGGTAATCATATTAGTAAATGGGCCTATACGGTTGCTATAGGCAGATTCATATGGCCCTAGTATATGAGTCAATTATTAAATAACAACCACGATATATAAATGGAAGGTCCTATGACTACTACCGTATTAGTCAAATGGACTTATGTGGTTGTCGTAGGACGATGCGTATGGCCCTAGTATGAACGTATGACATTACTCCCAATAAAATTTTGATAGTATATGCATAGGTAATCATATTAGTAAATGGGCCTGTACGGTTGCTATAGGCTAACTTATGTGGTTGTCGTAGGCCAAAGATTATGGCCCTAGTATGAACGTGTGACAATACTCTCAATCAAAATTTTATAGAATATGTATAGGTAATCATATTTTTAAATGGGCCTATAAGGTAGTTATAAGCCGATGTGTATGACATTACTCCCAATCAAATTTTGGTAGTATATGCATAGGTAATCATATTAGTAAACGGGCCTATACGGTTGCTATAGACCGATGCGTATGGCCCTAGTATATTGAAATTATATTCATAGACGGTCAATTACTAAATAACGACCATGATATATAAATAGAAGGTCCTATGACTACAACCGTATTAGTCAAATGGACTTATGTGGTTGTCGTAGGCCAAAGCGTATGGACCTAGTATGAACGTATGACATTAGTCTCAGTGAAAATTTGATAGTATATGCATAGGTAATCATATTTGTAAATGAGCCTATACGGTTGCCTAGTATGAACGTATGACATTACTCCCAATCAAATTTTGATAGTATATGCATAGGTAATCATATTAGTAAACGGGCCTATACGGTTGCTATAGGCCGATGCGTATGGCCCTAGTATACTAATGAAATTATATTCATTGACGGTCAATTACTAAATAACAACCACGATATATAAACGGAATGTCCTATGGCTACTATCGTATTAGTCAAATAGACTTATGTGGTTGTCGTAGGCCGAGGCGTATGACCTTAGTATGAACGTATGACATTACTCCCAATCAAATTTTGATAGTATATGCATAGGTAATCATATTAGTAAACGGGCCTATACGGTTGCTATAGGCCGATGTGTATGGCCCTAGTATATGAATGAAATTATATTCATAGACGGTCAATTACTAAATAACAACCACGATATATAAATGGAAGGTCCAATTACTACTACCGTATTAGTCAAAATGGACTAATGTGGTTGTCGTAGGGCGAAGCGTATGACCCTATTCTGAACGTATGACATTACTTCCAGTTAATCAAGTTAAACTTAAACAACAAGTCGTCATATCAAAATGATAAATGTAATAGTAGAAACATACAAAATACAGTCCCAACCAAATCGTGGTGTCACGAGTCTGAGCCTCTACAAATGAGATCTACTACACAATCAAGTCTAAGCAGAATGGAGACAACAAAATGATAAAAAGGAAGAGGTCGGGTACTGCGGACGTCGGCAGCTACCTCGAAGTCTCCACAGAATGGGGATAATAAAGCAGTTGCGATAGCTCAACTGCCCTCCTCAACCTGGTCGTGATGGCGCCCAGCACATTGCTAAGCCAGCCTGACCAATCAATATCAACCACGGAGCTAGAAGCTCACTTTAGCCCATTTAGGCATATTAATTCACGAAATAACAGCGAAATATATAACGAAAACGGGGAACCAAGTCCCATAATACATCAACTCCCATAGACCAAGGGTCAAGAGTCATGAGCCTCTACTGAACATGAGTGTATAAGGGTTTACAAAATACCAAGTGCGGAAAGAAATGTCAATGCAAAATCAAAAGACGGTAGGAAGGGATGTCGGGTCCTGCGGACTCTGCAGCTACCTCGAATATCCACAAACGTCGCCTCGCACAGCTACTGGATCACTGCTGAGAGGTACCTGGATCTGCACACAAGGTGCGGGGAGTAAAATGAGTACTGCCAGACTCAGTGGTAATAAACAAGGGTAAGACAACGCAGATAAGAAATCCGCAATAAAGCACTATGTAAAGCTATAATCGGCTACCCTGTCATAGAATCAATCTTCACTGTACCTGTTCCAACAAATACCAATAAATAGCATAACACCTAGCAGATGTAGCTAAATGCAATGCAATGCATGATATGACCGCTACGGCGTGTAGCCGACTCCAATTTTGGGTACCCGTGCTCACTGTGGGGGTTCAGACTCCGGAGGGGCTCCTACAGCCCAAGCACATCTCATAGAGATATTCCTGCGGCGTGCAGTCCGATCCAACATATATCTCGCTGCGGCGTGCAGCCCGATCCACTACTAGTCAGCTAATATGCAGATACAGCCTCGCGAGGCTCAAAAGTAGTTTTTGAAAACTCTTTTTATCATTTTTCAGTTGGAAAACGGTAATATCAAGTTCCAGAGATTGGAATTAGCATAATAACAAAAATAGTTGCGGACTAGTAGTAAACTAGCATGTCTATATGATAAGACAATGATAACGATCCTCGCGGGATCCAATAAGTGGCTCACGGCCCACAAGTATACTCTACCGCCAAGAAGGGGGTTCAACGGCTCAAGAGTGGCCATTATCACAATATATATATATATATGCAACCATCCGAGAAGGAGGTTCGATGGCTCTAGAATAGCCAATAATACGGTATCAACAGGTCGAACTAATATATAGTCTCCAGTTCATGATCGACCCCGCACTCTCAAGAGTGTGCGTGTCTCGCCGCTATACAGCGTCACAAAGTGGTATACCGGGGTTTCGAACCCGCTGGTCATCACCCACATCTATTACTCACCTCGATACAGCGCGACGACTACTCCGTAATGCCCTTGCCACGAGAATCAAGCTCCGCACGCGTAGAATCTGATCAAATACAGTAAAAATACAACAATTAGGCCGATGGGACGACACCCAATCAATACAACTCAATTTACATCAAAATTCCCAAAGTTGTCAAAACCCGAGCCCCGGGCCCACATTCCGAAAATTTACGAAATTCATATTTCTGGAACCCTCGTCTCGCCACGAGTCCATACATATAAAATTTACCAAAATCGGACTCCGTTTGCCCACTCAAATCGGTGTTTTTCTTTAATTTAGGCTTAGGGCTCAAACCCACAATTAATCTTCCATTTACAGGGAATTAACCAAGGATTTCATGTTAAAATGATGTAATTAAGCCACAAAACTTACCTCCAACGAATACCCGATGATTTCCCAGCGTTTTCCCGTGATTTCTTCTCTCTAGAGCTCAAAAATTGTGTTTTGGGTTGTAAACCCGTAACTCTCTGTTTCTGGATTTTTATTCACTGCCAGACACCATTGTTCATCGCGTTCGCGTGATCCTCTACGCGTTCGCGATGAACAAACCAACCTTACTCTTCGCGAACGCGACACTGGTCACGCGTTCGCGATGCTCAAATCCTGTAACCTTCGCGGACGCGACTCATCACACGCGTTCGCGATGATCAACCTCACAGCAACCCGGATTTCTTCTACGCGTTCGCGATAGGCCTCCCGCGAACGCGAAGCACAACGCCATGACTCTACGCGATCGCGACCAAAGCAACGCGTTCGCGATGCTTAACATCCCAGAGATACGCGAACGCGACTCCTTCCCCCGCGAACGCGATGCACAAAAGGCTTGGCCTTCGCGAACGCGACACTGGTCACGCGAACGCGAAGGCTTGAGGGCCTGGGCCAGAACCTGCAGTTTTCTGCAGATTTTTGCCAAGTCCAAATGCCCGGTTGATGGTCCGAAATCATCCCGAGGCCCCGGGACCCCAACGAAAACCACCAACGTACCCTAAAACATGATACGAACTTGTTCCAATCATAAAAACACCATACTAAACATCAAAATCACCAATTAATCACGGATTCAAGCCTAAGTTTCTTCAAAACTTTCAAAACTAACATTCAATCCAAAACCCGATCAAACGATGTCCGAATGACCCTGAAAATTTGCAGACACATCCAAAATCACATAACGAAGCTACAGAAATTGTCGGAATTCCATTCCGACCCCCGGATCAAAATATCACCTACCATCCGGTTTTCGCCAAAATTCAACATTCGCCAATTCAAGCTTAAAACTACACCGGACCTCCGAATTCAATTCCGATTGTTCTCCTAAGTCATAAATGATCCCCGGAACTAGTCGAATCATCAGAATCCGGTTCCGAGCACTCTAACTCAATAGTCAACTCTTGGTTGACTTTTCATATTCAAGCTTTCTTCAAACATGCTATTTGTTTCATTTTCAATCCAAATCACTCCTAACTCACCCGATATACTCTAATACTCTGTTTTAAAAGCATAATATATGTAAATGCAAGGTAACGGGGTGGAAATTCCCGTAACGACGGGCCGGGTCGTTACATTCTCCCCAACTTAAACAAACGCTCGTCCGCGAGCGGGTTAAGAAACATACCGGAGTATCAAACAAGTGTGGATATCTGCTCCGCATTTTCTGCTCGGTCTCCCAAGTTGCTTCCTCCACGGGACGACCTCTCCACTGCACTTTCACTGAAGCTATATCCTTAGATCTCAGCTTACGAACCTGTCGACCCAAAATGGCTACTGGTTCCACATCATAAGTCAAATCCTCATCTAGCTGTATCGTGCCGAAGTCCAACACATGAGACGGGTCTCCGACATACTTCCGGAGCATAGATACATGGAACACCGGGTGAACTCCCGACAAACTGGGTGGCAAAGCAAGCATATAAGCCACCTCCCCAACTTTCCTAATCACCTCAAAAGGTCCAATAAACCTTGGGCTCAACTTCCCTTTCTTTCCAAACCTCATAACACCCTTCATAGGCGAAACCTTCAGCAACACCTTCTCACCTACTGAATAAGACACATCTCGGACCTTCCGGTCTGCATAACTCTTCTGACGCGACTGAGCTGTGCGAAGTCTCTCCTGAATCACCTTCACCTTATCTAAGGCATCTTGGACTAACTCTGTCCCTAACAACCTAGCCTCGCCGGGCTCGAACCAACCAACCGGAGACCTACACCGCCTCCCATATAAAGCTTCATACGGCGCCATCTGAATGCTGGACTGATAGCTATTATTATAAGCAAACTCCGCCAAAGGCAAATAATCAGCCCATGAACCACCAAAATCAATGACACAAGCACGCAACATGTCCTCCAATATCTGAATAGTACGCTCAGACTGCCCATCCGTCTGTGGATGAAATGCTGTGCTCAACTCTACCTGTGACCCCAACTCTCGCTGAAATGTCCTCCAGAACTGAGATGTGAACTGGGTACCTCTGTCCGATATAATGGAAATAGGAACTCCATGCAATCTCACTATCTCACGGATGAATATCTCTGCCAACCGCTCTGAGGTATAAGGTAGTACACACTGGGATGAAATGAGCTGACTTAGTCAGTCTATCCACAATCACCCAAACTGAATCAAACTTCCTCGTCGTCCGAGGGAGTCCACTAACAAAGTCCATAGTTATTCTTTCCCACTTCCACTCCGGAATATCAATACGGCTGGAATACACCACCAGGTCTCTGATGCTCATACTTGACCTGCTGACAGTTTAGACACCGAGCCACATGGCTCGCAATATCTTTCTTCATCTTTCTCCACCAGTAATGCTGCTTCAAATCCTGGTACATCTTCGCGGCTCCCGGATGAATAGAATACCGCGAGCTATGGGCTTCCTCCAATATCAATTCACGAAGGCCGTCAACATTGGGCACGCATATCCGGCCCTGCATCCGCAACACACCATCACTATCAATAGTGACATCCCTAGCATCATCATGCTGAACTCTGTCCTTAAGGACAAGTAAGTGTGGATCATCATACTGGCGCTCTCGAATACGATCATATAACGAAGAACGAGCTACTACATAAGCCATCACCCGACTGGGCTCAGAAATATCCAGCCTTACCATCCTGGTTAGCTAACGCCTGAACATCAACTGCTAGGGGTCTCTCCCCAACTGGAATATACGCCAAACTGCCCATACTAATAGCCTTCCGGCTCAATGCATCAGCCACTACATTGGCTTTCCCGGGATGATACAAGATAGTAATATCATAGTCTTTAAGCAACTCAAGCCATCTCCGTTGCCTCAAATTTAGATCTTTCTGCTTAAACAAATGCTGAAGGCTACGGTGGTCCGTATATACATCACAAGATACACCATATAGATAATGCCTCCAAATCTTCAAGGCATGAACAATAGCGGCTAATTCCAGATCGTGAACAGGGTAGTTTTTCTCGTGGGGCTTTAGCTGACGAGAAGCATATGCAATAACCCTACCCTCCTGCATCAACACACAACCAATGCCCACTCCCGAGGCATCACAATATACAGTATAAGAACCTGAAGCTGTCGGCAGTATCAAGACTGGTGCCATGGTCAATGCTGTCTTGAGCTTCCGAAAGCTCTCCTCGCACTCCTCGGACCATAAGAAAGGAACACCCTTACGAGTCAATCTAGTCAAGGGTGAAGCAATAGAAGAGAACCACCGAACAAATCGGCGATAATACCCCGCCAATCCCGAAAGCTACGGATCTCGATGGACTGAGGACGGTCTGGGCCAATACTGCACCGCCTCGACCTTCCTCGGATCTACCCGAATACCATCACGGGACACCACGTGCCCTAAGAATGCCACGGACTCAAGCCGGAACTCACATTTGGAGAACTTGGCATACAGCTTCTCCTCTCTCAATCTCTCTGCAACACAACACTCAAGTGCCGAGCATGCTCCTCCTGGCTACGAGAGTAGACAAGTATGTCATCAATGAATACGATTACAAATGAATCAAGATACGGCCTGAATACACTGTTCATCAGATGCATAAATGCTGCTGGGGCGTTGGTCAGCCCAAAAGACATCACAAGGAACTCATAATAACCATATCTGGTCCTGAATGCAGTCTTCATAATGTCGGACTCTCTAATCTTCAGTTGATGGTAGCCCGAACGAAGATCAATCTTCGAGAACACCCTAGCTCCCTGGAGCTGATCAAATAAATCATCAATACGAGGCAGAGGATACTTATTCTTCACTGTTACTTTGTTTAGCTGCCTATAGTCAATACACATCCTCATAGATCCGTCCTTCTTCTTAACAAACAGGACTGGTGCACCCCACGGCGACACACTCGGCCGAATAAACCCCTTATCTAGGAGTTCTTGGAGCTGCTCCTTCAATTCCTTCAACTCAACTGGTGCCATCCGATATGGAGGAATAGAAATAGGCTGAGTGCCAGGCACCAAATCGATACCAAAATCAATATCCCTGTCCGGTGGCATGCCCGGCAGGTCTGAGGGGAATACATCTGGGAAGTCCCTCACAACAGGTACAGAATCAATGCTAGGAGATTCAGCTCCCACATCTCTCACAAAAGCTAAGTACGATAAACACCCTTTTTCAACCATCTTCCGAGCCTTTAAGAACGAAATAACACGGCTAGGGACGAAATCGGTCGAACCCCGCCACTCAATCCGAGAAATACCAGGAATGGCCAACGTAACTGTCTTAGCATGACAGTCCAATATAGCATGGTACGGAGACAACCAGTCCATACCCAATATAACATCAAAGTCCACCATACCCAACAATAACAAATCTACCTGGGTCTCCAGACCCCCAATAGATATAACACAGGATCTATAGACATGATCCACAACAATCGTATCACCCACGGGGGTGGATACATGAACAAGTAAATCAAGAATACCACGAGTCGCACCCAAATGATGTGCAAAATAAGAGGACACGTAAGAATATGTGGACCCTGGATCAAATAGAACGGAGGCATCTCTGTGACGGGCAGAAATGATACCTGTAATCACGGCATCGGAGGCAACTGCATCACGCCTGTCGGGAAGTGCATAGAACCGTGCCTCGGCCTCCACCGGATCTCTCCTCGCCCCGGGGCGTCCACGAGAAGGCCGACCTCCACCTCTACTAGGCCGAGATGGTGCTGCCGAAGAGGAGGGCCGATCCCTCTCGCCGAGTCCTGCCCCTACGTAGTCGAGGGCAATGTCTCCTCGTGTGGCCAAACTCACCACACTCATAACATGCACCCGGTGCTGGAGAAGTAGGTGCTGCACTCTGGGCCGGGAGGGCACTAAGTGATGACCGACCCTCGCTGAAACCCCTGTCGACCACGACCATGAGAACCTCCGCTCTGCTCCGGGCGGCCCGAATGAGAAGGTCTAGATGAGCGACCTCTCCCTCCGCCGGGAATGCCCTCTAGATGGAGCACCACTGGAACTACCGGAACCACGAGGCCTCTTGGCCTCCCGCTCCTCTCTCTCTCGGCGACGATCCGCCTCAATAGAGCGTGCCATATCAGCAACCTGCTCAAATGATGATGACAGAACTCGCTCGCCGGTCATAAGAATACGGATAGAGTAGTTGAGGCCATCAATGAACCTCCTAATCCTCTCCCTATCATTAGGGATCATCCATGTGGCATGCCTAGCCAGTCGTGTGAATCTAAGCTCATACTGAGTCACAGACATGTCGCCCTGAATCAACCACTCGAACCGGCGACGTAGCTCCTCGCGACGAGACCGAGGTACATATTTCTCTAGAAAGAGAGTAGAGAACTGCTGCCATGTGAGAGGTGCTGCTCTTGCAGGCCTACGCCTCTCAAACTCCTCCCACCAATCAAATGCCGGACCAGTGAACTGAAATGTAGTAAATGAAACTCCGCTGGACTCAAGAATACCAGCCGTACGCAGCATCTTCTGACACTTATCCAAGAAACCCCGGGCATCCTCGCCCTCAACGCCACCGAAATGGGGTGGCCTGAAGTCTACCAAACCTCTCAAGACGACGCCGCTCGTCCTCGGGCATAACCTGAACCATATGCTCTGGAGCTGGAGCCGGTGCAGCCGGAGGAATAACCGGTGCAACCACCTGAGCGGGGACCGCCTCTGGCGTCCGAAGTCCCCGAACAACCGGATCAGGGGCGTGCGAGCTGCAGGGGTCCGCCGACCACCCCCCGATTGAGATGTCGCTACGGTGGCGGTAGCTGAAACTACTCGAGCCAAACCGGAACACACCGATAATATCCGGGCAAGAGTCTCCCGAAGACCGGGGAATAGCAATAGATATAGTCCGGCCCCGAACCGGGACCGCCGGAGCTTCGACCACCGGGGGCCGCTCCGAACCGGTACAACGGGCGGGTCGGCGCGGTACCGCCTCGACCGCCCTACCTCCACCTCTCGCACGACCGCGCCCGCGGCCTCTAACGGTGGCAATGGAGGTCGTCCACCTCGTCCCGATGCTCGCGTTCTCGCCATCTGCGTGAGAGAATAGAATATAGAAGTTCGGTTCTCGGAACAACAAGATCGCACGACGGAGTTCAAGAAAAGTGAAGTTTTCCTAAAGGTTCGCAACCTCCCGAGGATAAGTACGGGCGTCCCCGTACCGATCCACGAGACTCTACTAACCGGCTCAAGACTCACGAGGCCTAGTAAACCTAGGCTCCGATACCAACTTGTCACGACCCCAAATCCGGTCATGATGGCGCCCGACACATTGTAAGCCAGCCCGACCAATCAATATCAACCACGGAGCTAGAAGCTCACTTTAGCCCATTTAGGCATATTAATTCACGAAATAACAGCGAAATATATAACGAAAACGGGAACCAAGTCCCATAATACATCAACTCCCATAGACCAAGGGTCAAGAGTCATGAGCCTCTACTGAACATGAGTGTATAAGGGTTTACAAAATACCAAGTGCGGAAAGAAATGTCAATACAAAATCCAAAGACAGTAGGAAGGGATGTCGGGTCCTGCGGACTCTGCAGCTACCTCGAATATCCACAAACGTCGCCTCGCACAGCTACTGGATCACTGCTGAGAGGTACCTGGATCTGCACACAAGGTGCAGGGAGTAAAATGAGTACTGCCAGACTCAGTGGTAATAAACAAGGGTAAGACAGCGCAGATAAGAAATCCGCAATAAAGCACTATGTAAAGCTATAATCAGCTACCCCGTCATAGAATCAATCTTCACTGTACCTGTTCCAACAAATACCAACAAATAGCATAACAGCTAGTAGATGTAGCTAAATGCAATGCAATGCATGATATGACCGCTACGGCGTGTAGCCCGACTCCAATTTTGGGTACCCGTGCTCACTGTGGGGGTTCAGACTCCGGAGGGGCTCCTACAGCCCAAGCACATCTCATAGAGATATTCCTGCGGCGTGCAGTCCGATCCAACATATATCCTGCTGCGGCGTGCAGCCCGATCCACTACTAGTCAGCTAATATGCAGATACAGCCTCGCAGGCCCAAAAATAGTTTTTGAAAACTCTTTTATCATTTTTCGGTTGGAAAACAGTAATATCAAGTTCCAGAGATTGGAATTAGCATAATAACAAAAATAGCTGCGGACTAGTAGTAAACTAGCATGTCTATATGATAAGACAATGATAACGATCCTCGCGGGATCCAATAAGTGGCTCACGGCCCACATGTATACTCAACCGCCCAAGAAGGGGGTTCCTCGGCTCAAGAGTGGCCATTATCACAATATATATATATATATACTCAACCGCCCAAGAAGGGGGTTCAACGGCTCGAGAATAGCCAATAATACAGTATCAACAGGTTGGACTAATATATAGTCTCGAGTTCATGATCGACCCCGCACTCTCAAGAGTGTGCGTGTCTCGCCGCTATACAGCGTCACAAAGTGGTATACCGGGGCTTCGAACCCGTGGTATACCGGGGTTTCGAACCCGCTGGTCATCACCCACATCTATTACTCACCTCAATACGAATCAAGCTCCGCACGCGTAGAATCTGATCAAATAGAGTAGAAACACAACAAATTAGGCCAATGGGACGACACCCAATCAATACAACTCAATTTACATCAAAATTCCCAAAGTTGTCAAAACCCGACTTTCGGTACGCTTGTCGAAAAATTACAAAAGTCACATATTCGGAACCCTCATCTCGATACGAGTCTAGACATATAAAATTTACCAAAATCGGACTCCGTTTGCCCACTCAAATCGGTGTTTTTCTTCAATTTAGGCTTAGGGCTCAAACCCACAATTAATCTTCCATTTACAGGGAATTAACCAAGGATTTCATGTTAAAATGATGTAATTAAGCCACAAAACTTACCTCCAACGAATACCCGATGATTTCCCGTGATTTCTTCTCTCTAGAGCTCAAAAATTGTGTTTTGGGTTGTAAACCCGTAACTCTCTGTTTCTGGATTTTTATTCACTGCCAGACACCATTGTTCATCGCGTTCGCGTGATCCTCTACGCGTTCGCGATGAACAAACCAACCTTACTCTTCGCGAACGTGACGCTGGCCACGCGTTCGCGATGCTCAAATCCTGTAACCCTTCGCGGACGCGACTCATCACACGCGTTCGCGATGATCAACCTCACAGCAACCCGGATTTCTTCTACGCGTTCGCGATAGGCCTCCCGCGAACGCGAAGCACAACGCCATGACTCTACGCGATCGCGACCAAAGCAACGCGTTCGCGATGCTTAACATCCCAGAGCTACGCGAACGCGACTCCTTCCCCCGCGAACGCGATGAACAAAAGGCTTGGCCTTCGCGAACGCGACAATGGTCACGCGAACGCGAAGGCTTGAGGGCCTGGGCAGAACCTGCAGTTTTCTGCAGATTTTTGCCAAGTCCAAATGCCCGGTTGATGGTCCGAAATCATCCCGAGGCCCCGGGACCCCAACGAAAACCACCAACGTACCCTAAAACATGATACGAACTTGTTCCAATCATAAAAACACCATACTAAACATCAAAATCACCAATTAATCACGGATTCAAGCCTAAGTTTCTTCAAAACTTTCAAAACTAACATTCAATCCAAAACCCGATCAAACGATGTCCGAATGACCTGAAAATTTGCAGACATATCCAAAATCACATAACGAAGCTACGGAAATTGTCGGAATTCCATTCCGACCCCCGGATCAAAATATCACCTACCATCCGGTTTTCGCCAAAATTCAACATTCGCCAATTCAAGCTTAAAACTACACCGGACCTCCGAATTCAATTCCGATTGTTCTCCTAAGTCATAAATGATCCCCGGAACTAGTCGAATCACAGAATTCGGTTCCGAGCACTCTAACTCAATAGTCAACTCTTGGTTGACTTTTCATATTCAAGCTTTCTTCAAACATGCTATTTGTTTCATTTTCAATCCAAATCACTCCTAACTCACCCGATATACTCTAATACTGTTTTAAAAGCATAATATATGTAAATGCAAGGTAACGGGGTGGAAATTCCCGTAACGACGAGCCGGGTCGTTACAGTATATGCCATAACTCATTTGACTCAAGTAAGTAAGACGAAGCTGGAATTTTATTATTATTTTCAACCACCATTACATTCAGCTTGAAAAGGAACTCCTGTACTATCACTAAACAGTTCTAAGGTAAACCCCCACAGGTAAGTCATCGCTACTCTGATCTCCAGTCCACATCTATCTCAACAAGGTTCCACACTTACCAAATCCTCACTCGTACCACTACGGTGTACAACCATCTCAATGTATGAAAATATATACATATGTCTATAATGTGTAAGTATTTAAGTATGTATAAGGATATGAATAAGTATAATGCTGCGGCGTGCAGCCCGCTCCAATACATATATCAATGTGGCGCGCAGCCCGCTCCATTTAACATCGACGACGCTTACTGGGGGTGTATACAGACTTCGGAGGGGCTCCCTAGGCCCAAGCGCTATGATACTGCTGCGGCGTGCAGCCCGATCCAATATATATACTGCTGCGGCGTGTAGCCCGATCCAATATATATACTGCTGCGGCGTGTAGCCCGATCCAATATATATACTGCTATGGTGTGAAGCCCGATCCAATATATATACTGCTGTGGCGTGCATCCCGATCCAATATATATGTTGTTGCGGCGTGCAGCCCGATCCAATAAAGGCATATATATATATATATATATATATATATATATATACCTGATAACGGGTCCTCGACCCTGTCCCAACTAGTATAGGATTGGCCTTTCGGGCCCACTCAGCTAAATCAGGGAATTTCCACCCTATGTAATCTATCTCTCACAGTACACATCTAGTACTTGCTCTTAATAGGCTATTCAGCTAGTTTTACGGTTGAGTGTAAATTTCCAACATGATATAAGGGTCACCTAGCTCTACAGGTTCCCTAAAGCTCTACAGATCGACACAAGGCCCCAAACATGGCTACCAGCCCAATTACACAGTTATAATCTCATTATCAGTCATAATACACAGTATACTATAAGTAGGGAAGGACCAAGTCCAAGTCCCCAATCACAATGTCACCACGCCCGTCACAAGACGCGTGTCTCATCTCAACATAGCACTGTGAAGTGCTAGTACGGGGTTTCAAACCCTCAGTACATTATTTACTACTACCACTCACCTCGAACCGGTAGAAGTCCTAGCTCTCCTTGCACTTGCCTTGAAAATCAATCTCCTCGGATGCCAAATCTGCTCAAAATCAATAAGAATACATCAATATAGGCTAATTAGACATAACCCAATCGAAATAACTCGGTTTACACCAAAACCCACGAAGTTGTCAAAATCCGACTTTTGGTACGCTTCTTGAAAAATTATGAAACTCACATTTTCGGAATTCTCGTCTCTCCACGAGTCCGTACATACCAAGAACTCCCAATTCGGACCAAAAATGGTCCTTCAAATCCCCATTTTAAGATTTTTGCTCAAAGCCCTAATTTTCTTGATTTCTTACCCAAATTCAGAGAATTAATGGAAGATTCTTTGATAAAATCATGTATTTAACTCATAAAACTTACCTCCAACGATTCCCCGTCGAAATCCCTTCAATTCCCGTCCAAAAGCTCTCAAGAATGACCAAAAATGGTGGAAAAATGGGTTGATTTCGCGATTGGAATGTTTTAAAAACATTCTGCCCAGGCATATTACTCATCGCGATCGCGGGAATGGCTCTGCGATCGCGGAGAACAAAATTTGGCCCAAAATTTACCCTTCGCGATCGTGGGTAAGGCTTCGCGATCGCGGTGAACAAATTCCGGTTCCTCCGGACATGCTTCAGTATAATGGTCATAACTCTTTGCACACAACTCCAAATAATAAATGGTTTGATGTTCTGGAAACTAGACACATAGTTCTATAACTATTATTTGATGCTGATTTCCTGAATCCGTATACATTTCGAGATATAAGCTTCCCCATGTATACATGTGTATTAGAGATCCTTCTCGGATACCCTATAGTGTAACGTCCATAACTATTTACATAGATGTCCAAATCTCTATTTATCTATCGTTCTGAAAACTAGACACGATGTGCTACAACTTTCATTTTTGAATCACCTTAACATTCCTTGTAGATAAAAAGATATGAGCTTCCGAAGTAGGATCAATGCAACCGAAATTTTCCTTCTTCGCGATCGCGGAGCATTTCACGCGATCGCGATTCATTAATATTTTTCGCACATTTTACTCACCGCGATCGCGTCCCATTATCCGCGATCACGTAGAACACTGCTACAGACATAAACCAGCAGTTAAAAATGGCCTAGAAATGGTCCGAAACCACCCCGAAACTCACTCGAGGCCCCCGGGACCTCAACCAAAAGCACCAACACGCCCTATAAATGTAGAAATGAATCCAATCATCAAAACTCTATCGTTAACATCAAAATCGTCTGTTTTCAATAAATTCAAGCTTAAGTTTCCATTCAAACTTCCGCAACCGACATTCGATCAAAAACCCGACCAAACGACCTCCGAATGACCTGAAATCTTGCAGACACATCCAAAATCACCTAACGAAGCTACTGCAACTGTCGGAATTCCATTCCGACTCCCGGATCAAAATCTCACCTATCGATCGGATATCGCCAAAATTTAACTTTAGCCAATTCAAGCCTAAAACTACACCGGACCTCCAAATTCACTTCTGATCGCTCTCCTATCTCATAAATGACCTCCCGGAGCTAACCGAATCATCAAAATTCGATTCCGAGCTCTCTAACTCACAAGTCAACGTCCAGTTGACTTTTCCCAACTATTCCTTCTTCTAAGAGACTATTTGTCTCAATTTCAACCAAACTCAACCCGGATTGACTCAAACTTACCCGACATACATATTGCAACATTAACAAGCATATAACGGGGGTAACGAGGTGATAACTCACATGATGACGGGCCGGGTCATCACATTCTCCCCAACTTAAGCAAACGCTCGTCCTCGAGCGGACCCAGAGTTGTACTAGATTCAACACAATAGCTGAATGACCTCACCAAGCATATACTCGAGGTGATACCACTTCACCCTATCTTTCATAAGTCCGATAACATAGTATAGCTGAATTTCCATAGTCTATCTGAACCATAAACCACATTGCACTTTCTGAAATCATATACCAAATCTGAATCCCACATCTATACTCAGAGTACACACGATCTAACCGTAATAGCCAAACTCGCCACTCCGGGTGAGATCACATGATGTATCAAACAACCCAATCACTCGAGACGATAGTCTCTAATCACAAAAACTGGCCACAATAACCAAATACTAGCAGAAAGAACCTTTCTCATTAGATAGAGTCTTATTCCAACACCTTTATATCCTACCCACGGCAACCGCACACACGATATATCGAACCCATCTCTCAGGTCAACCATTCATGAATCCATTTCCCTTTTAATTGATACTACAACAAAATTCGAAGCCAAATCTCGATATTACCCTTCTAACCAACTGAAATCAAATATGCTCGCACTCATTAATGACTCAAATGATCATTTAGGTTACAACACACCACACTGGTGATATGACGCCTCAACACCGGCCTAAGCCGCGACAAGCACAACACAGGCTCCAATAGAGACATCCGAACATACTCAAATCATGACAACTGTCTTCAACAAGAGAGCTGTAATTCAATTCTTTTGTGCCATCATAACATAGAACTGAGATCGCATCTCGCATTATAGAAATAGAGTACATGACTCCTTCTCGAAAGGTCAAAACATCACGTGGCCTTGCCACGATTCATGATTCTATCCAAACATTATTACTCATGAAACACCTCAAGCCACTATGCTCAAAACGGTCAGCCACGCACATATTTAAGTCTGAACTCAAGCAATCAATCACACATGCGGTGATACAATCGATATACGCTATCAAATCCTGAAAGGACACAACCAATGTGCTATTCCCGAGCGATACCCAATATGGACTATTCCTCAGAAGCTAGGAAGTATTGTATACAAAGTAACATATAGGAAGCTATATTTTCCACATCACACTGTTGCGGCGTGCAACCCATTCCAATAACATACCCATGGCGGCGTGCCACCCGATCCAGATACCATACCTGTGGCGGCATGCCACCCGATCCTGATACTATACATGTGGCGGCGTGCCACTCGATCCTGATACCATACATGTGGCGGCGTGCCACCCGATCCACGAATACATCTAGCAATGGGAATGCACATCGAGTCAAGTTGCTCATTGAAACAACATATATATAGCCTAAAGCCCGGCCACATGAAACACATCCGACAAAGTTCCTCAATACCGGAATTGAATCAATGGTAGATACCTCTACACTGACATCCGCTACGAAGGCCCAACTGACAAAGCAATACCTACCAGCCGTCCGCTGGCCCTAGGGTACATCTACCATGCTGGAGCATGATCTGATGCACTCTGCCACGCAGTTTGTGACATTTTTCTGACATAGTCCATATCACATTAGTCTAGACAACCTGACTTATGACAACCAATCCGCAATCGTATATCACTATTCAAATTCGTCATATCAAGTGACGAGGGAGCCACTAGGGCTTCCAATTTCCAATATTCGCTAAACGGTGTCGATACACACGACATACCACCACTGCGTAGGCGGATTAAGAGAACTTCTAGTCTCCAACACATATATAACACATGAATCACTATGCCTGATTCTACTCTCCACCGTACGAATACATAACACACATCAAACATCCATTCATACCACGAAAGCCATTCAGAAATTTCCCTATGCCATCAACAACTCAATCATCACTGTCAATCCAACAAGAGGATATCAGTTTACATTACCTTGTCCTTTTGGACCATATTCCCTGCTAATTCACTAGAATGGCTGTACCATTTTCCTTAATCACCGGAAAGATCGACTCTTAAATCACCTGCAGCTGCCCGCGCTGCTCAATAATTCTAATGACTTCCCATATATTATGAGCTGATCTCAAAACTTTGAATATGCCATTATCAACTTTCCATAACACATCGCATATACCATACCACACTAAGATAACATGGAAATTCATATTCCTTTCCTACGCCGCAAACATCGGTGCACTCAACTAGTCAAGAACTTTCATGATCCCATATAGAGAAAACTCATTGCCCATTCCATGCTTCGCATACCGATAGGAATATACTCATTTTCAAACCATGATAAAACACATCACAACTCTTTCCCCCCATTCATTGCATAAGCTTAACTGCCAGGACTGAGTCCTTTTACCCACATCAAGCTACGCAACTGCCAGCACATCAAGAGCTTTGTTGCACCATAACTGCAAGGCTCGTTACCTCGAACACACACCAGGAGTTACTCGTGCCCTTTTCATACTGTTCCAATTTACTAACAAGTTGTTCCATTTACCTAGTTTCCTTTCTGATTCATCTTTAATTGAATATTAGCCCTTACTGTAGCACTACAATATCTCAACTCATGTTACCACACGAGACTCGTACATAAGACCACACCGTCGAAGACTCACAGGCCGCTGAATACTCCCTCAGATGTTTCCCCGAGGTGCCACAATCTACAACACTTTACCTTGAAGAACTTCCTGCAATTTTGAATTCGTTATCATTACTCTGCAATATAGATACATAGAATCTCATCATCCACATAACATAACAAAAGTCTCGATTTCTTCTAACGAAACCACGGTCTTTAGCCACGTACACAGTCTTAAGGCACCTGACTGTTGCAAGCGTAAATCTTGAACACCGTAAGACAATTCTCGGGCGTCAGTCATCCTTATTCAGCTGTAATTCAACTGTCTTATTGAACAGAACCACTCGTGCCTTGTTAGAACTCTGACACTGCAGATCATGATTACATTCGGATACAATTAGCTATCTTTCTTTTCTATACACCGAACATTCCTTACCAATATAAGTTCAAAACATCCTAGTATTTCTTCACATCTACGAAGCACCATAACCTTTATCAAAATTTCCCAACATACCCAGAGACGGGACCAACATAGCACACAACAGTGCAATCAGTTAATCAATAACAACCTCCCCAACTTGGCTCGGAGCCATACATCCAAGCACTTTCAGCCACTCATAGCATTCTTACTCAAATGATGCCACAATGTTCTAGTTAGATTAAACTCAAGTCATTTACAAGCTTCGGCGGAGATTCGAATCATCACACATCTTAACTCTTTTGCAACTCTTGCATTTATACACACACCACTTAAGCCTATTCTCCCGGTGATAGAACTATTTTCTAAGCCCCAAATTTTCCAGAAATTTCAATAGAGTTTCCTTTGTAATTTGGCCTATCCACCTGCCAGCGAATCACCAAAATCATCCTAACAATACATCCGCAACTCGACAAGACATCACAATGCATATCAACAACATAAATCTCAATACTACACAATTATATCATCAGCATTAGTACATGAACATGCGCTGCACCTGCTCAAATCATAACACATATACCTTTCACCATGATACACCTAGTACAACCAATTTGGTTTTCCTGCGTTCGAACTCATACTACCACACGTAATGCACTTTACCTTTCCACTAAGGAACATGAACATACTCACCATGCCCATTGATAGTGTAAGGCCCCGTAAAATTTTTGTGCATAAAACCTAGTAGATGTGGTGTCATGGTCCGAATGATGTGTTAGGAATGCGTAGAATTCTTCGCGGCGAGCTTGCTCGCCGCGGTTCGGACCCTTGGTAGTGATTTAAGTTTCAAAAATGTAGAGAAATAATTTTTCCGAAAAAGTGTCAAATATGCGGTCAAGAATGCGACCGCAAACCTGACATGCGGACCGCATTCTTGCCGCAAAACGTTCCAGAGAGTTGCCCAAAATCGTGTCAAAAGTGCGGTCGATATGCGATCGCATGTCAAATCTGCGGTGCACTTTTGCGACCGCGGAATCAACATGCGGTCCGCATAGTGACCGCATTCCTTAACAGAACCTGTATAAAATTTGGGGCAATTCTGCGGTCACTATGCGGACCGCATGTTGATTCTGCGATCGCATAGTGCACCGCATAATTGACCCCGACCCAGATTTTTGTAACATTTTGACCCGATCTCTTCTTTAATATAACACACTTCTTCTTCATTTTATCATATTATCTTACCAAAAATTAGAGAGAGAAGAGAGGGTTTTTAGAGAGAGAAGTTCTTCATCTTCAAGGATTGTTTCAACCACTTAATTCCAAGGGATCCTAGGGCAAGGATTCAACTTCCCCAATCTTTTCAAGGTAAAAACCCTAACTATTTTCTTGATTTTCAGTTTTAATTGGGTAAAGAGAGGTTTTCATATAATAGCTTTTAAAAGTAGAATTTTTACACTCATGCATGATTATTGAACTTGATTTCTAGTAAAAAGAAGTGAGTAGAAGTAAAAGTCTTCAAGAACAAGGTTGGCAAGAGTAGGATATCTTGGGTAATCATAAAGTAGGAAGAAAACTCATCACCGGGTATGTATGGCTAATTTTGATTCTTGTAAAATTGCCCAAATGTGTGCGAATTGTCTTGGCATGTGTCAAATTGAGAAATTTTATGTAATCCTTTGATTTCCTTGTTGAGCATTTGATTGATGTTGAACTATGTATGGTATGGAATATGAATTGAAAGATAAAAAGGTAATCGAGGTTGGTAAAGAATTGGGAACAACCATTGTGATGGCATATTTGGCTTATTGTGGAAGGAATTTGAGACACCTTAATTGTGGTGAATTGTTGAACATGATTATGTGGGCATTTTCGATTTTGGAATACTTGTAACATGGTTGTGATATTGAATTGAGAAGAAATTGAGAACATGAACCAATGTGTAAGTTGCTTATTTGAACTTGTTGAAATTGTGTGTAGTACCTTATCTGCTGTTTGAAATTGTTGTGTTTTCAACTGTAAGGCGGGGTCGTGTTGCGCGCCACAACGTGGTGAAATAAGGTGTGGGTTGGGGTGATAAGGGTGGCCGAGGTAATAAGGGTGGTCAGGGGCAATAAGGATGGAAAGCGATCGAAATCGCTATTGAAAATTGATACAAAAATCAATAATGTGAAATTGTGAAAGGAGACGACAGGAGAGTTTGCAACCTGTGGGGCACTGATTGCCCCTTTGTTTGACTACTTGTGTTTTACGTGATTGATTGGTTATTGTTAAATTGGTTGATCGTAGAAAGTGCTTTGTGTTGAGAATTATTTGAAATGAGGAAAATGTGGAAACATGGTTGGCTGGCTTAATTAATTGTTGATGTAATTTAATGGCTTGAGTTTACTTGGGACAAAGTTTGTCCATACATACCGGTACAATTCAAGTGTACTGACGTCCCTTTTGCCGGGGGCGCTACATTCGTGTCATGATTGTAGGTGGATCAGTAGCAGGCACTTCAGCTCATCGGCAGTAGTATCCTTCTCCTTCCACTGCCCGTCTTGGTGAGCCCCTTTCTTCCTCGGGGCCTTGTGTGGTTCTTGCCACTTCGGTTTAGATTTTCATTTTGGTTTGTAAGGTATAGACGGAGCCTTGTTACCGGCAAGTATTGTATTTCCCTTTTTTATCCTAGAGGCTCTGTAGACATGTAAACTGTGGGACTCCAGTCTTATGTATATATTGTGTTATGTCGGGCGTTGTAAAAATTGAAATCTAGTTAATGAATCACTCATATCGTTTTATTTGTTTAATGTGAAATCAATTATGATTAGTAATATATTTGGTTAATGAGAAACGGTCATCACAGGGGTAACGCGTGGGAATGAAAGGCACCCAGGTCCGCTTGACTGGGGCAACCCGGTCAGGCGCTGGTCATGTTCCTCGATAGCTAGGGCTACGTAACAGATCACAATACGGATGGAATATCTTGCAGCTCACCCATTATCAAATTGCCATTTTCACAATTAAGATCAATACTGATCGCATGAATTTCATAATACCGGCTCGCGAAATTAGCACCTCGGTGCTCAAGCCATAGACAAGGATCCGACCTCAAGTCCTCCAGACTGGCCCAACATGAACTCATAGAGATTATATCTCGTCCCTCGATTGGGGAATCATAAGCCATCAAGGCAAATTTATCACTAAGCACTCGAGTGCGCACATCAACGTGCAAGAGGAATTTCAAGAATTACATCTCAAGCTGAATCAAACACGCACGATAAGAATTCCAAGAATTTGAAACTTTCCTAAAGGTTTGCAGCCTCCCGAGGATAAGTACAGGCGTCCCCGCACCGATCGGGGAGGTTGCTATTGACTAGCTTATTGCACGGTTGTGTGCTATGTTGAACCTGGCTCTGATACCAACTTGTCACGACCCAAACCCTGGTCGTGATGGCGCCCAACACAATGCTAGGCAAGCTCGACCATATTATCTCTTAACCAGCCATTTATTAATTCCAGTTAATCAAGTTAAACTTAAACAGCAAGTGTTCATATCAAAATGATAAACGCAATAGTAGAAACATACACGAATACAGTCCCAAGCAAATCGTGGTGTCACAAGTATGAGTCTCTACAAGTGAGATCTACTACACAATCAAGTCTAAGCGGAATGGAGACAAAAAAATGATAAAGAGGAAGAGGTTAGGTACTGCGGACATCAGCAACTACCTCGAAGTCTCCATGGAATGGCGATAATACAAGCAGTTGTGATAGCTCAACTGCCCTCCTGAACCTGCATATCTTTCCAAAAAGTGCAGGGGAGAGTGGGGTGAGTATATTTCAACTCAGTGAGTAACAATAATAAACAATAACTGAAAATAAGAACTCATGTACTATCACTAAACAGTTCTAAGGTAAACCCCCACAGGTAAGTCATCGCTACTCTAATCTCCAGTCCACATCTATCTCAACAAGATCCCACACTGACCAAATCCTCACTCGTACCACTACGGTGTACAGCCATCTCAATGTATGAAAATATATACATATGTCTATAATGTGTAAGTATTTAAGTATGTATAAGGATATGAATAAGTATAATGCTGCGGCGTGCAGCCCGCTCCAATACATATATACATATACGCGCAGCCCGCGCTCCATTTAATGTCGACGGCGCTCACTGGGGGTGTATACAGACTTTGCAGGGGCTCCCTAGGCCCAAGCGCTATGATGCTGCGGCGTGCAGCCCGATCCACACATATATTATTGCGGCGTGCAGTCCGATCCAATATATATATACATATACATAAATATACTACTGCGGCGTGCAGCCCGATCCCATAATATACTCCAGTGCCCATTGAGAATGTGTGCAGACTCAGACTCCGAAGGGGCTCCTACAGCCCAAGTGCAATACTGCTGCGGCGTGCATCCCCATCCAATATATGTACTGCTGCGGCGTGCATCCCCATCCAATATATATACTGTTGTGGCGTGCAGCCCGATCCAATATATATACTACTGCGACGTGCAGCCCGATCCAATATAGGTATATATATAAATAATACCGCATAACGGGTCCTCGACCCTATCCCAACTAGTATAGGATTGGCCTTTTAGGCCCACTCAGCTAAATCGGGGAATTTCCACCCTAAGTAATCTATCTCTCACAATACACATCAAGTACTGGCTCTTAATATGCTATTCAACTCATTATCAGTCATAATACACAGTATACTATAAGTCGGGAAGGACCAAGTCCAAGTCCCCAATCACAATGTCACCACGCCTGTCACAAGACGCGTGTTTCATCTCAACATAGCACTGTGAAGTGCTAGTACGGGGTTTCAAACCCTCAGTACATTATTTACTATCACCACTCACCTCGAACCGGTAGAAGTCCTAGCTCTCCTTGCGCTTGCCTCGAAAATCAATCTCCTCGGACGCCAAATCTGCTCAAAATCAATAAGAATACATCCATATAGGCTAATTAGACATAACCCAATCGAAATAACTCGGTTTACACCAAAACCCACGAAGTTGTCAAAATCCGACTTTTGATACGCTTCTCGAAAAATTATGAAACTCACATTTTCGGAATCCTCGTCTCTCCACGAGTCCGTACATACCAAGAACTCCCAATTCGGACCACAAATGGTCCTTCAAATCCCCATTTTAAGATTTTTGCTCAAAGCCCTAACTTTCTTGATTTCTTACCCAAATTCAGAGAATTAATGGAAGATTCTTTGATAAAATCATGTATTTAACTCATAAAACTTACCTCCAACGATTCCCCATCGAAATCCCTTCAATTCCCGTCCAAAAGCTCTCAAGAATGACCAAAAATGGTGGAAAAGTGGGTTGATTCGCGACTGAAATGTTTTAAAAACATTCTGGCCAGGCATATTACTCACCGCGATCGCGGGAATGGCTCCATGATCACGGAGAACAAATTTTGGCCCAAAATTTACCCTTCGCGATCGCGGTGAACAAATTCTGGTTCCTCCGGACAGGCTTCAGTATAATGGTCATAACGTTTTGCACACAACTCCGAATGATGAATGGTTTGATTTTCTTGAAACTAGACACATAGGTCTATAACTTTTATTTGATACTCATTGTCTGAATCCATATACAATTCGAGATATAAGCTTCCCAATTTATACATGTGTATTAGAGATCCTTCTCGGACACCCTATAGTGTAACATCCATAACTATTTACAAACACGTCCAAATCAAGATTACTTTATCTTTATGCAAACTAGACACGATGAGCTATAACTTTCGTTTTTGAGTCACCTTAAAATTCCTTGTAGATAAAATGATATGAGCTTTCGAAATAGGATCAATGCAACAGAAATTGCCCTTCTTCGCGATCGCGGAGCATTTCACGCGATCGCGATTCATTAATATTTTTCGCACATTTTACTCACCGCGATCGCGTCCCATTGTCCGCGATCGCGTAGAACACTGCTACGGACATAAACCAGCAGTTAAAAATGGCCTAGAAATGGTCCGAAACCACCCCGAAACTCACCCGAGGCCCCTGGGACCTCAACCAAAAGCACCAACACGCCCTATATCCTTATTCGAACTTGTTCCAATCATCAAAACTCTATCGTTAACATCAAAATCGTCTGTTTTCAATAAATTCAAGCTTAAGTTTCCATTCAAACTTCCGAATTGCACATTCCATCAAAAACCCGATCAAACGACCTCCGAATGGCCTGAAATTTTGCAGGCACATCCAGAATCACCTAACGGAGCTACTACAACTGTCGGAATTCCATTCCGACTCCCGGATCAAAATCTCACCTACCGTTCGGATTTCGCCAAAATTCAACCTTAGCCAATTCAAGCCTAAAATTACACCGGACCTCCAAATTCAATTCCGATCGCTCTCCTAAGCCATAAATGACCTTCCGGAGCTGACCGAATCATCAGAATTAAAATTGTCCAAAAGAAATTAAAAATCTCCCTGTTTTGGTTTACCTGTTGTAAGGCCCCGTAAAATTTTTGTGTATAAAACCTAGTAGCTATAGTGTCATGGTCCGAATAATGTGTTAGGAATGCGTAGAATTCTTCGCGGCGAGCTTGCTCGCCGCGGTTCGGACCCTTGGTAGTGATTTAAGTTTCAAAAAAATGTAGAGAACCAAGTTCTCAAAATGTGAGTTTTGGTTGTTGTCCGTAGCCTTTCTGGGGCATGTTATTTCGAGTGAAGGGGTTCAGGTGGATCCTCAGAAGATTGCAGCAGTGTAAAATTGGCCTAGACCCACGACCCCGACAGAGATTCGTAGCTTCTTGGGTTTGGCAGGGTACTATCGGAGGTTTGTTGAGGGATTTTCAACCCTCGCCTCCCCATTGACTAAATTGACGCAAAAGGCAGTTAAGTTCCAGTGGTCTGATGCATGTGAGAAAAGTTTCCAAGAATTGAAGTCAAGATTGGCCTCGGCACCGGTATTAGCCTTTCCAGAATGCACAGAGGGATTTGTGGTTTATTGTGATGCCTCCAGAGTCAGTTTGGGGTGTGTATTGATGCAGCACGGGAAAGTCATAGCTTATGCTTCCAGGCAACTCAAGAATCACGAGAAGAATTATCCGACGCATGATTTGGAGCTTGCAGTCGTTGTGTTTGCTTTGAAAATATGGCGGCACTATCTTTATGGAGTTCATGTAGATGTGTTTTCAGACCACAAGAGCCTCCAGTATTTGTTCAAACAGAAGGACCTGAATCCGAGACAGCGGCGGTGGTTGGAATTGCTTAAGGACTATGATATGAACATATTGTACCATCCAGGGAAAGCAAATATGGTAGCCGACGCTCTTAGTCGAAAATCCATGAGTAGTTTGGCTCATTTGGGTATGGATCAGAGACCCCTGGCTCGGGAGGTTTACCAATTAGCTAGTTTGGGGGTTCGTATCTCGGCGTCAGACGAGGGGAATGTTTTGGTGCATAATCGAGCAGAATCATCATTTGTCGCGGAAATCAAGGAAAAACAATTCATGGATCCAACATTGGTTCGGGTGAAGGAAGCAGTTATGAATGGCAAGACCTCAGCATTTGCACTCGGCAGCGAGGATGGTGTATTACGGTGTCAAGGTAGACTATGTGTTCCGGATGTGAACGAGCTTCGGGAAAGAGTGATGGCAGAGGCTCATGTTTCCAAGTATTCGGTACACCCAGGTTCCACGAAAAATGTATTATGACCTTAAGGAGATCTATTGGTGGAATGGTATGAAAAGGGGTGTGGCAAGCTTTGTAGCTAGATGCCCGAACTGCCAGCAAGTGAAGGCCGAGCATCAACGGCCCGGTGGATTAACTCGGCTTATAGAAATACCAAGGTGGAAATGGGAGATGATCAATATGGATTTCGTGGTGGGGTTACCTCGCACTCAGCGTAAGTTCGACTCAATATGGGTGATAGTGGATTGACTCACCAAATCAGCTCACTTCCTTCCAGTCAAGTCCACTGATACTGAGGAGCAATATGCAAGGTTGTACATCAAGGAGATAGTAAGGCTTCATGGCACTCCACTTTCTATTATCTCGGATCGCGGGGCTCAGTTTACAGCTAACTTTTGGAAGAAGTTTCAGCAAGGTTTGGGAACTCGGGTGAATCTCAGCACAGCTTTCCATCCGCAGACCGACGGTCAGGCCGAGCGGACCATTCAGACGCTTGAAGATATGTTGCGGGCTTGTGTCTTAGATTTTAAAGGTAATTGGGATGAACACTTGCCACTGATAGAATTTGCTTACAATAATAGCTATCATGCTAGCATTCAGATGGCCCCATTTGAGGCATTGTACGGGAGAAGATGTAGGTCGCCAATCGGGTGGTTTGAGGTAGGTGAAGCGGAATTGCTAGGGCCGGATATGGTGTACGAAGCTATGGAAAAGGTCAAGGTTATTCAGGAAAGAATGAAAACAGCACAGAGTCATCAAAAATCCTATGCAGACGTTCGCCGAAGGGATTTGGAGTTTCAAGTCGATGATTGGGTGTTCTTGAGGGTATCTCCCATGAAGGGAGTCATGCGATTCGGAAAGAAAGGGAAATTGAGTCCTAGGTATGTCGGGCCATATCGAATCGTTCAAAGGATTGGTCAAGTTGCTTATAGGCTAGAGTTGCCTCCTGAGATGTCATCGGTGCACCCGGTATTCCATGTGTCCATGTTGAAGAAAGTGATTGGAGATCCATCCACCATCATGCCAGTCGAAGCTATAGAGGTTAATGAAGATTTGTCATATGAAGAAGTTCCAGTTGCCATTCTTGATAGGCAAGTCCGTAAGTTGAGAAATAAGGAAGTTGCCTCTGTTAAAGTATTGTGGCGAAATCAACAAGTTGAGGAGGCCACATGGGAAGCAGAAAAAGAGATGAAGGAAAAGTACCCCTATTTTTTTGATCAAGCCTAGAAGAAATTAGGTGACCCTTCTACTCCTAGTAATTGTCATCTTGTCCAAGTTGTTTCTCTCTTAGTATTAGTGAAGTCTCCTTCATTTTGTAATGAGTTAAATGTGTTGTTGCCTTGGGTTACTTGAACCTTTCTTGATAAATGAAATCCTTATAAAGATTCATGTGTTAAATAAGCAACTAATAGTAAGTGTGGATTGGTAATGGTTTGTTTGTGTGTACATAGTGTATTAAAATGATTAAATAAGGAAAGAACTCATTGAAGTGACTAATTTATGTGCAATAGTAACAATGTGATAGAATATGTGCATTCGTTGAGGTAAGAAAGTATATACCAGTTGTGAAAAGTGTTGTATTTGTGTATTGTTGTTTGGTAATGTGTTTCGGGGGCCCTCTGACAGGTGGATATGTCCATAATACAAAGGAAACTCTGGCGAAATTTTTCTAAAATATAAGAGTTAGTCAAAATTTTGATGGTTGCATATCATGTCTTTCAAAACCAACTCATTTATTTCAAAATCCTCATTCGAGGACGAATGATCTTAGGGGGGGAGGATGTAAGGCCCCGTAAAAATTTTGTGCATAAAACCTAGTAGCTGTGGTGTCATGGTCCGAATAATGTGTTAGGAATGCGGTTCGGACCCTTGGTAATGATTTAAGTTTCAAAAATGTAGAGAATTAATTTTTCCGAAAAATTGTCAAATGTGCGGTCAAGAATGCGACCGCAAACCTGCTATGCGGACCGCATTCTTGCCGCAAAGCTTAACAGAAGCCTCCCAAAAATCATGTTGAAAATGCGGTCGATATGCAATTGCATAGTGAATCTGCGGTGCACTTTGCGACCGCAGATCAAGAATGCGGACCGCATTGTGGTCGCATTCCGTAACAGAACTTGTGTAATTTTGAGGTCATTTCGCGGTCACTTTGCGGACCGCATGTTGATTCTGCGATCGCAGATGCGACCGCAGAATTGACCCCGGCCCAGATTTTTGTAACATTTTGACCCGATCTCTTCTTTAATATAACACCTTTCACCCTCATTTTCTCATATCATCTTACCAAAATTAGAGAGAGAAGAGAGGGGTTTTAGAGAGAGAAGTTCTTCATCTTCAAAGATTGTTCCAACCACTTAATTCCAAGGGATCCTAGGGAAAGGATTCAACTTCCCCAATCTTTTCAAGGTAAAAACCCTAGCTATTTTCTCTAATTTTCAGTTTTAAATTGGGTAAAGAGAGGTTTGCATATAATATCTTTTGAAAATGGAATTTTACACTCATGCATGATTATTGAACTTGATTTTTAGTAAAAGAAGTGAGTAGAAGTAAGAGTCTTCAAGAACAAGGTTGGCAAGAGTAGGATATCTTGGGTAAGCATAAAGTAGGAAGTTAAAGGAAGAAAACTCGGTACTAGGTATGTATGGCTAATTTTGATTCTTGTGAAATTGCCTATATGTGTGAAATTTGTTTGGTTCTTGTTAAATTGACAAATTGTGTGAAATTCTTGATGTTGTTGTTGGGATGTTCAAAGTTGTTGTTGAACTATGAGTGATGTAATATGAGATATGAGCCGAAAGACAAATGAGAATTGAATTTGGTAAAAGAATTGTGAATAATGGCATATATGGTACCTTGTGGAAAAGAAACGAAACACTTGAGGTGTGGTAAGTTATTGAACATAAAAGTATGAACATTCTCGGTTTTGGAACACTTGTAACTTGGTTGTGATATTGGCTTGAGAAGTAATTGAGAACATGAACCAATGTGTAAGTTGCTTATTTGAACTTGTTGTAATTGTGTGTAGTACCTTATCTGCTGTTTGTGATTGTTGTGTTTGAAAACTGTACGGTGGGATCGGGTTGCACGCCGCAACATGAAGAAATAAGGTGTGGGTTGGGGTGATAAGGGTGGCCGAGGTAATAAGGGTGGTCAGGGGTAATAAGGATGGAAAGCGATCGAAATCGCTATTGAAAATTTATACAAAAATCAATGATGTAAAATTTTGGAAGGAGACAGCAGGAGAGTTTGCAACCTGTGGGGCACTGATTGCCCCTTTGTGTGACTACTTGTGCTTTACGTGATTAATTGGTTGTTGTTCAATATGTTGATCTTAGAAGGTGCTTTGTGTTGAGAATTATCCGAAATAAGGAAAAATGTGGAAAACTTGGTTGGCTGGCTTAATTAATTCATGATGTAATTCAATGGCTTGAGTTTACTTGGGACAAAGTTTGTCCATACATACCAGTACAATTCAAGTGTACCGACGTCCCTTTTGCCGGGGACGCTACATTCGTGTTATGATTGTAGGTGGTTCAGTAGCAGGCACTCCAGCGCATCGGCAGTAGTATTCTTCACCTTCCACTGCCGTTTTGGTGAGCCCCTTTCTTCCTCGGGGCCCTGTGTGATTCATGCCACTTTTGTTTAGGTTTCATTTTGGGTTTTTGCAAGGTATAGCCGAAGCCTTGTTACCGGCAAGTATTGTATTCCCCTTTTTGTATCCTAGAGGCTCTGTAGACATGTAAACTGTGGGACTCCAGTCTTATGTATATATTATGTTATGTCGGGCATTGTAAAAACTGCAAACTTGTTAATGAATCACTCGTAAGGTTTTATTTGTTTAATGTGAAATCATTCATGGTTAGTGAGATATTTGGTTAATGAGAAGCAATCAACACAGGGGTAACGCGTGGGAATGAAAGGCACCCAGGTCCGCTTGACTGGGGCAACCCGGTCAGGCGCCGGTCATGTCCCTCGATTTGGGGCGTGACAAACTTGGTATCAGAGCCTAAGGTTTTAAAGTGTCCTAGGATGTCTCGGAGCCGTGTCTAGTAGTGCCCTTCTTATCGGTGTGTTGTCTACCACATCAGATAAGTTGGGGGCTACACGGGCATTTAGGAATTTACCTATTTCTTTATTAATCTATATCGTGCGGTAAAGTGCAATGTGGAAATATCCGTGTCTAATTCGTGCCTTGTTCCCAAATTTTCGGAATATGGCGCCTAAGAAGAAGGCTAGACTCGGCCTTGGGGCCAATGCCAGCCCAAGTGCGGTCTGTTAATCATGTTCCCGATGCGGTGGGAGAGAATGACCCACCGGTCCCGAATTTGCACGGCCCATCCGTTCAAAACCCATGTGTCCCTATTCCAGGCTGCGGCGGAGGATGCCACCATTCCTCCCGCCGGTGTTCCTGACTCAGATACAGTCCCGCTTCGGGCTCCGGTATCTCTAATGAGGATCTTAGGGGAGCCATTCATATGTTAACACGGTTAGTGGCCGCCCCAGGCCTAGAGATCCCATGATGCCTCTGCATCCTCCAGCGGACAGGGAGATTCCTCCGGCTCCAGAGTCCATCAGTTCTTGCGGTTGGCCCCTCCAGAATTTTCAGGTACCGATCCAGAGGCTGACCCACAGGAATTCCTTGATGAGATATACAAGACCCTCGAGTGATGAAGGCTACAGATATAGAGGGGGTAGAGTTGGCCTCTTACAGGCTGAAGGGAGTGGCACGTTCATGGTTCGAAATGTGGGAGGATTCCCGTGAAGAAGGAAGCCCTCCGGCTAGATGGGATGAGTTTGTGGATGCATTCATGGACCACTTCTTGCCTGCCGAGGTGATGGCAGCTCGCGCCACAGAGTTCGAGGTCCTCAAGTAGGGCGGTATGAGTGTTTGGGAGTATCACATGGAGTTCGTAAGGTTGTCCAAGTATGCTCCTCATTTAGTGTCGACCATGGATGCCCGGGTTCGACGGTTTGTTCAGGGCCTTAGCCCTTTGGTAGTGAATGAGGCCGCCACAGCAGCTTTGCACTCAGACATGAACTATGGGAGGATTGTGGGGTTTGCTCAGGCCACAGAGGCCAGGAAATTGAAGATTCGTGCAGAAAGAGAGAGTAGCAACAGGGCCCGGTCAATGGGTCGTTCAGGGAGATCACTTCCAGGGAAGGGGTCATCAGGGCCATCCCAGTCATATGCTCAGTCCTCCGCGAGTGCACCGCCATCCGTGCACGGTCATCAGCAGGGCAGTTACTCGAGACCTGGTTCAGACAGCAGGAGGTCTCGTCAGTCTGGTCATCCTGGGGTGAGATCCCAGCAGCAGGGGAGACCTACATGCCCCAAGTGTGGGAGGTTTCATATAGAGACCTGCTACCTCGATATCCCGATATGCTTCAGGTGTGGGGTGAGAGGTCACATACAGCGGGACTACCGTGCACCTAGTCGGGGTATGGGTAGGGGATCTGCTCAGTCGTTTGGTTCTTTGGCTGCTACATCATCAGCGCGACCTCCAGCATCAGCAGGACGTGGCGCGGTTGGGGGTGGAGCTCATGGTAGAGGTGGACCTAGCTGATTCTATGCGTTGAGTGGCCGCCAGAGTGCTGAGGCTTCTCCAGATGTTGCCACAGGTATCTTGTCTGTACAGAATATTGATTGTTATGCCCTTATTGATCCGGGGTCCTCATTGTCTTATGTTACTCCATTCATTGCTTCAAGTTTTGGGATAGAACCCGAACAACTTCATGAGCCGTTCTCTGTGTCGACTCCGGTTGGTGATTCTATTGCAGCGTCACGAGTCTATAGAAATTGTGTTGTCACGGTGAGTGGTCGTGATACCACTGCCGATCTTATTGAGCTTGGGATGGTTGATTTTGATGTAATTGTGGGGATGGATTGGCTCTATTCATGCTTTGCCAAGCTCGACTATCGGACGAGAGTTCTGAGGCTCGAGTTCCCTAACGAGCCAGTTATTGAATGGAGAGGAAATGGTATAGTGCCAAGGGGTAGGTTTATTTCCTACCTTAAGGCTTCGAAGATGATTAAGAAGGGGTGTATCTATCACTTGGTTCGAGTAACGGACACCACCTCAGAGGTGCCTACCCTCGAGTCCGTGCCAATTGTGAATGAATTTCCTGAAGTGTTTCCGGATGAGCTTCCAGGCATTCCGCCAGATAGGGAGATTGATTTTGGGATCGATGTATTGCCAGATACTCAGCCAATATCCATTCCACCATACAGAATGGCGCCAGCAGAGTTAAGGGAGTTAAAGGAGCAGCTGAGGGATTTATTAGAGAAAGGGTTCATACGACCGAGTGTGTCGCCGTGGGGTGCTCCGGTTCTTTTTGTCAGGAAGAAGGATGGGTCACTTCGAATGTGTATTGATTATCGGCAGCTCAACAAAGTCACCATCAAGAATAAATATCCTTTGCCTCGAGTGGATGATCTGTTTGACCAATTGCAGGGAGCGAAGTTCTTCTCAAAGATTGATTTACGGTCTGGGTACCACCAGTTGAAAATCAGGGAGCAGGATATTCCTAAGACCGCCTTCAGAACTCGTTATGGTCACTTCGAGTTTTTGGTCATGTGTTTTGGGCTAACCAATGCCCCAGCAGCTTTCATGGACCTTATGAATCGTGTTTTCAAGCCATTCCTAGATTCCTTTGTGATTGTATTCATCGACGACATCCTCATCTACTCTCGGAGCAGAGAAGATCATGCCGTTCACCTCAGAGCAGCGTTGCAGACCCTACTTCAGCATCAATTGTATGCCAAGTTCTCAAAATGTGAGTTTTGGTTGGAGTCCGTAGCCTTTCTAGGGCATGTTATTTCCAGTGAGGGGATTCAGGTGGATCCTCAGAAGATTGCGGCAGTGAAAGATTGGCCTAGACCCACGACCCCGACAGAGATTCGTAGCTTTTTGGGTCTGGCAGGGTACTATCGGAGGTTTGTAGAGGGATTCTCAACCCTCGCTTCCCCATTGACTAAATTGACGCAAAAGGCTGTTAAGTTCTAGTGGTCCGATGCATGTGAGAAAAGTTTCCAAGAATTGAAGTCAAGATTGACCTCGACACCAGTACTAGGCCTTGCCCGAAGGCACAGAGGGATTTGTGGTTTATTGTGATGCCTCCAGAGTCGGTTTGGGATGTGTATTGATGCAGCACGGGAAAGTCATAGCTTATGCTTCCAGGCAACTCAAGAATCACGAGAAGAATTATCCGACACATGATTTGGAGCTTGCAGCTGTTGTGTTTGCTTTGAAAATATGGCGGCACTATCTTTATGGAGTTCATGTAAGATGTGTTTTCAGACCACAAGAGCCTCCAGTATTTGTTCAAACAGAAGGACCTGAATCCGAGACAGCGGCGGTGGTTGGAATTGCTTAAGGACTATGATATGAACATATTGTACCATCCAGGGAAAGCAAATGTGGTAGCCGACGCTCTTAGTCAAAAATCCATGGGTAGTTTGGCTCATTTGGGTATGGATCAGAGACCCCTGGCTTGGGAGGTTTACCAATTGGCCAGTTTAGGGGTTCGTATTTCGGCGTCAGACGAGGGGAATGTTTTGGTGCATAATGGAGCAGAATCATCATTGGTTGCGGAAATCAAGGAAAAACAGTTCATAGATCCAACATTGGTTCGAGTGAAGGAAGCAGTCATGAATGACAAGACCTCGGCATTTGTACTCAGCAGCGAGGATGGTGTATTACGGTGTCAAGGTAGACTATGTGTTCCGGACATAGACAAGCTTCGGGAAAGGGAAATGCCAGAGGCTCATGTTTCCAGGTATTCGGTGCACCCAGGTTCCACGAAAATGTATCATGACCTCAAGGAGATTTATTGGTGGAACGGTATGAAAAGAGATGTGGCAAGCTTTGTAGCTAAATGCCCAAACTGTCAGCAAGTGAAGGCCGAGCATCAACGGCCTGGTGGATTAACTCAGCTTATAGAAATACCAAGGTGGAAATGGGAGATGATCAATATGGATTTCGTAGTGGGGTTACCTCACACTCAGCGTAAGTTCGACTCAATATGGGTGATAGTGGATCGACTCACCAAATCAGCTCACTTCCTGCCAGTTAAGTCCACTGATACTGCGGAGCAATATGCAAGGTTGTACATCAAGGAGATAGTAAAGCTTCATGGCACTCCACTTTCTATTATCTCGGATCGCGGGGCTCAGTTTACGGCTAACTTTTGGAAGAAGTTTCAGCAAGGTCTGAGAACTCAGTTGAATCTCAGCACAGCTTTCCATCCACAGACCGATGGACAGGCCGAGCGGACCATTCAGACGCTTGAATATATGTTGCGGGCTTGTGTCTTAGATTTTAAAGGTAATTGGGATGAACACTTGCCACTGATAGAATTTGCTTACAATAACAGCTATCATGCTAGCATTCAGATGGCCCCGTTTGAGGCATTGTACGGGAGAATATGTAGGTCGCCAATCGGGTGGTTTGAGGTAGGTGAAGCGGAATTGCTAGGGCCAGATATGGTGTACGAAGCTATGGATTCGCGGCGAGCTTGCGAAGTATGAAAACAGCACAGAGTCGACAAAAATCCTATGCAGATGTTCGCCGAAGGGATTTGGAGTTTCAAGTCGATGATTGGGTGTTCTTGAGGGTATCTCCCATGAAGGGAGTCATGCGATTCGGAAAGAAAGGGAAATTGAGTCCTAGGTATGTCGGGCCATATCGGATCATTCAAAGGATTGGTCAAGTTGCTTATAGGCTAGAGTTGCCTCTTGAGATGTCATCAGTGCACCCGGTATTCCATGTGTCCATGTTGAAGAAAGTGATTGGAGATCCATCCACCATCATGCCAGCCGAGGCTATTGAGGTTAATGAAGATTTGTCGTATGAAGAAGTTCCAGTCGCCATTCTTGATAGGCAAGTCCGTAAGTTGAGAAATAAGGAAGTTGCCTCTGTTAAAGTATTGTGGCGAGAAGTCAACAAGTTGAGGAGGCCACATGGGAAGCAGAAAAAGAGATGAAGGAAAAGTACCCCCATTTGTTTGATCAAGCCTAGAAGAAATTAGGTGACCCTTCTACTCCTAGTAACTGTCATCTTGTCCAAGTTGTTTCTCTCTTAGTATTAGTGAAGTCTCCTTCATTTTGTAATGAGTTAAATGTGTTGTTGCCTTGGGTTACTTGAACCTTTCTTGATAAATGAAATCCTTATAAAGATTCATGTGTTAAATAAGCAACTAATAGTAAGTGTGGATTGGTAATGGTTTGTTTGTGTGTACATAGTGTATTAAAATGATTAAATAAGGAAAGAACTCATTGAAGTGACTAATTTATGTGCAATAGTAACAATGTGATAGAATATGTGCATTTATTGAGGCAAGAAGGTATATACGAGTTGTGGAAAGTGTTGTAGTTGTACATTGTTGTTTGGTGATGATATCAATAACTTCAATAAAATCAATCCAAGCTTCAAATAACAAGATCAACTAACATCCATGACCCTAAAATACTAAAGAGTTTATGTAAGGCCCCGTAAAATTTTTGTGCATAAAACCTAGTAGCTATAATGTCATGGTCCGAATAATGTGTTAGGAATGCGTAGAATCATCACTGGTCGCGGAAATCAAGGAAAAACAGTTCATGGATCAATTTTTCTAGAAAAGTGTCAATTTTGCGGTCAAGAATGCGACCGCAGATCTGCTATGCGGACCGCATTCTTGCCGCAAAGCTTAACAGAAGGTTTCCCAAAATCATGTTGAAAATGCGGTCGATATGCGATCGCATAATGAATCCGCGGTGCACTTTGCGACCGCAGATCAAGAATGCGGACCGCATTGTGGTCGCATTCCATAACAGAACTTGTGTAATTTTGAGGTCATTCCGCGGTCACTTTGCGGACCGCATGTTGATTCTGCGATCGCAGATGCGACCGCAGAATTGACCCCGGCCCAGATTTTTGTAACATTTTGACCCGATCTCTTCTTTAATATAACACCTTTCACCCTCATTTTCTCATATCATCTTACCAAAATTAGAGAGAGAAGAGAGGGGTTTTAGAGAGAGAAGTTCTTCATCTTCAAAGATTGTTCCAACCACTTAATTCCAAGGGATCCTAGGGAAAGGATTCAACTTCCCCAATCTTTTCAAGGTAAAAACCCTAGCTATTTTCTCTAATTTTCAGTTTTAAATTGGGTAATGAGAGGTTTGCATATAATAGCTTTTAAAAATGGAATTTTACACTCATGCATGATTATTGAACTTGATTTTTAGTAAAAGAAGTGAGTAGAAGTAAGAGTCTTCAAGAACAAGGTTGGCAAGAGTAGGATATCTTGGGTAAGCATAAAGTAGGAAGTTAAAGGAAGAAAACTCGATACCAGGTATGTATGGCTAATTTTGATTCTTGTGAAATTGCATATATGTGTGAAATTTGTTTGGTTCTTGTTAAGACAAATTGTGTGAAATTCTTGATGTTGTTGTTGGGATGTTCAAAGTTGTTGTTGAACTATGAGTGATGTAATATGAGATATGAGCCGAAAGACAAATGAGAATTGAATTTGGTAAAAGAATTGCGAATAATGGCATATATGGTACCTTGTGGAAAAGAAACGAAACACTTGAGGTGTGGTAAGTTATTGAACATAAAAGTATGAACATTCTCGGTTTTGGAACACTTGTAACTTGGTTGTGATATTGGCTTGAGAAGTAATTGAGAACATGAACCAATGTGTAAGTTGCTTATTTGAACTTGTTGTAATTGTGTGTAGTACCTTATCTATTGTTTGTGATTGTTGTGTTTGAAAACCGTACGGTGGGATCGGGTTGCGCGCCGCAACATGAAGAAATAAGGTGTGGGTTGGGGTGATAAGTGTGGCCGAGGTAATAAGGGTGGACAGGGGTAATAAGGATGGAAAGCGATCGAAATCGTTATTGAAAATTTATACAAAAATCAATGATGTAAAATTTTGGAAGGAGACAAGAGGAGAGTTTGCAACCTGTGGGGCACTGATTGCCCCTTTGTGTGACTACTTGTACTTTACGTGATTAATTGGTTGTTGTTCAATATGTTGATCTTAGAAGGTGCTTTGTGTTGAGAATTATCCGAAATAAGGAAAAATGTGGAAAACTTGGTTGGCTGGCTTAATTAATTCATGATGTAATTCAATGGTTTGAGTTTACTTGGGACAAAGTTTGTCCATACATACCCAGTACAATTCAAGTGTACTAACGTCCCTTTTGCCAGGGACGCTACATTCGTGTTATGATTGTAGGTGGTTCAGTAGCAGGCACTTCAGCGCATCGGCAATAGTATTCTTCACCTTCCACTGCCCGTTTTGGTGAGCCCCTTTCTTCCTCGGGGCCCCTGTGTGATTCATGCCACTTTTGTTTAGGTTTCATTTTGGGTTTTTGCAAGGTATAGCCGGAGCCTTGTTACCGGCAAGTATTGTATTCCCCTTTTTGTATCCTAGAGGCTCTATAGACATGTAAACTGTGGGATTCCAGTCTTATGTATATATTATGTTATGTCGGGCGTTGTAAAAACTGCAAACTTGTTAATGAATTACTCGTATGGTTTTATTTGTTTAATGTGAAATCATTCATGGTTAGTGAGATATTTGGTTAATGAGAAGCAATCAACACAGGGGTAATGCGTGGGAATGAAAGGCACCCAGGTCCGCTTGACTGGGGCAACCCGGTCAGGCGCCGGTCATGTCCCTCGATTTGGGGCCTATACGGTTTCTATAGGCCGTTCCGTATGGCCCTAGTATATGAATGAAATTATATTCATTGACTGTCAATTACAAAATAACAACCACGATATATAAACGGATGGTCCTATGACAACATCCGTATTAGTCAAGTGGACTTATGTGGTTGTGTAGGCCGATGCGTATGACCTTAGTATGAACGTATGACATTACTCTCAATCAAATTTTGATAGTATATGCATAGATAATCATATTAGTAGATGGGCCTATACGGTTTCTGTAGGCCGATGCGTATGGCCCTAGTATGAACGTATATGAATGAAATTATATTCATAGATGGTCAATTACTAAATAACAACCATGATATATAAATTGAAGGTCCGATGACTATAACCGTATTAGAATAAAATTATATTTATCGACGGTCAATTACAAAATAACAACCACGATATATAAATTGAAAGTCCTATGACTACTACAGTATTAGTCAAAATGGACTTATGTGGTTGTCGTAGGCCGAAGCGTATGGACCTAGTATAAATGTATGACATTACTCCCAATCAAATTTTGATAGTATATGCATATGTAATCATATTAGTAAACGGGCCTATACGGTTGCTGTAGGCCGATGCGTATGGCCTAGTATATGAATGAAATTATATTCATTGATGGTCAATTACTAAATAACAACCACGATATATAAATGGAAGGTCCTATGACTACTACCGTATTAGTCAAATGGACTTATGTGGTTTGCGTAGACCGATGCGTATGACCTTCGTATGAACGTATGGCATTACTCCCAATCAAATTTTGATAGTATATGCATAGGTAATCATATTAGTAAATGGGCCTATACGGTTGCTATAGGCCGATGCGTATGGACCTGGTTGTCGTAGATCGATGCGTATGGACCTAGTATGAACGTATGACATTACTCTCAATCAAAATTTTATAGTATATGCATACATAATCATATTTGTAAATGAGCCTATACGGTTGCTATAGGCCGATGTGTATGACATTACTCCCAATCAAATTTTGATAGTATATGCATAGGTAATTATATTAGTAAACGGGCCTATACGATTTCTATAGACCGATGCGTATGGCCCTAGTATATGAATGAAATTATATTCATTGACGGTCAATATAAACGGAATGTCCTATGACTACTACCGTATTAGTCAAATAGACTTATGTGGTTGTCGTAGGCCGATGCGTATGGCCCTAGTATGAACGTATGACATTACTCCTAATCAAATTTTGATAGTATATGCATAGGTAATCATATTTGTAAACGGACCTATATGGTTGCTATAGGCCGATGTGTATGGCCCTACTGTATGAATGAAATTATATTCTTAGACGGTCAATTACTAAATAACAACCACGATATATAAATGGAAGGTCCTATGACTACTACCGTATTAGTCAAATATACTTATGTGGTTGTCGTTGGCCAAAGCGTAGGGACCTAATATAAATGTATGACATTACTCCCAATCTAATTTTGATAGTATATGCATAGGTAATCATATTAGTAAATAGGCCTATACGGTTGCTATAGGCCGATGCGTATGGCACTAGTATATGAATGAAATCATATTCATTCACGGCCAATTACTAAATAACAACCATGATATATAAACGGAAGGTCCTATTACTACAATCGTACTAGTCAAATGTACTTATGTGGTTGCCGTAGGCCGATGCGTCCGAGTATATGAATGAAATAATATTCACAGATGGTCAATTACTAAATAACAACCACGATATATAAACGAAAGTAGCTATGACTACATAGGCCCGTTTACTAATATAAATAGAAGTTCCTATTACTACAATCGTATTACTCTAATGGACTTATGTGGTTTTCGTAGGCCGATGCGTCCTAGTATGAACGTATGACATTACTCCCAATACGATACATAAATGGAAGTTCCTATGACTACAATCCTATTATTCCAATGGACTTATGTGGTTGTCGTATGATATTACTCCTAATCAAATTTTGATAGTATATGCATAGGTAATCATATTAGTAAACGGGCCTATACGGTTGCTATAGGCCGATGTGTATGGCCCTAGTATATGAATGAAATTATATTCATAGACGGTCAATTACTAAATAACAACCACGATATATAAATGGAAGGTCCAATTACTACTAAAGTATTTGGGAAAGACTATACTCCTCATTCGAGGACGAATGATCCTAAGGGGGGGAGAATGTAAGGCCCCAGAAAATTTCGCTAAGTAATATAGGATTTTGTGGTGCCACGTAGGCTAATTATAATATTTTTATATACTATTAATATGGTGGACATCAATTAGACTTAGTAAATATGAGTATAAGTCTTATGGTAAGTTATGTGAGGTCTAAATTGAAGCCTAGGTGTACGCCAAATGGGAAAATTTTCGAAATAGGCCAAAATTCCAAATGGATTCACACAAGGCTCCAATTTGAACAATCATATCTCCAATTATATAAGGATTTGTGTGAGGATCAACCTATCAAATTAAAGCCCTTTTAGTCTAGTTTCCAACGCAACAAACCGTTCATCATTTAGAGGTGTATACATAAAGTTATGATCATTTTACTAGTCAGGTGTCAGATGCGCGAAATTCGGCGCGAAATGAACTTCGCGCATACTTAGTGCAGCTGAGGCAGAATGCTTAGGAAAATGCGCGAAGTAATGCGGGAAGCTTGCACACTTCGTGCATCTGGGCAACACTTCGTGCACCCGGATAGTTTTAATACCCCAAAGACCGGCCTAGAGTGTTCCCAACTCATTTTTGGGGTTATGACTTGCTCTCTCAAGAGGGTTTCATCCCAAACTTCATCCCTATGATCTAAGGTATGATTTTTATAGTTCTTTGAGTAATTTCTACCCCTTAAGCACTTATACTAACAAGGATTAATCTTCAAAATCCTTAGATTTTCCTTCTAATTCTTGAATTCTTCAAGAACACCTCAAGTGGGGATTCTTAAAATTCTTACTACAAGAGGTATGTCTATCATTTCCAACTACTCTATGGTGATTATTTATGTAAGATACATACATTAGAACTCATGGGAGGGTGATTGGGAGCCATGGGTTCCTAACCTAGGTTATGTTAGTATTGTAGAGGTTGTGAGATGTGTTATTGAGGTATGATTCTTGGTATGGTAGTGTTATGTATGCATGCTTGTGCAAATAGAGTTGTGGGAAGATTGATGAACATAAATAAGTAAATATAGGGTTAGGGAATGAAGAAATTCTTGAAAAGGGGATTTGAAATCAAGATGCGCAACTAGTATTTGATAAAATGCTCAAATGAGCTAGTTTCATGAATATCTTTCTAATATATGTTTAATTTTGTTATGTCATAGTAGATTGGAATTGCTAGAGTTTTTCGAATGTTGTAGTAACTTAAGGAAAGCTGAATCGAGGTATGTATGGCTAACTTTGATTCTTGTGAAATCGCCCTTATGTGTGCAATTCGTTTGGCATGTGTTAATTTGAGAGATTATGTGTAATTTGTTGATTTTTTTGTTGGGTATCTAATTGACGTTGAACTACATGTGGTGTGGTATGAAATATGAATTGAAAGATAACAAGGGAATTGGAATTGGTAAAGAACTGAGAACAATTGTTGTGGTGGCATATATGGTTTCTTGTGGAAAGAGATGAAACACTTGAATTGTGGTGAATTGTTGAACATACTTGTGTGAGTACTCTCGAATATGGAAACATGGTAACTTGGTTGTGATATCAGTTTGAAAAGTATTTGAGAATGTGAATCGAATTGTAAGTTGCTTATTTGAACTTGTTGTAATTTGATGTAATGCCTTATTTGCCGTTTGTAATTGTTGTGATTGAAACTGTACGGTGGGATTGGGTTGCGCGCCGCAACATGAGGTAATAAGGTATGGGTTGGGGTGATAAGGGTGGCCGAGGTAATAAGGGTGGACGAGGTAATAAGGATGGAAAGCGGTCGAAATCGCTATTGAAAATTGATATAAAAATCAATGATGTGAAATTGTGAAAGGAGACAACAGGAGAGTTTGCAACCTGTGGGGCACTGATTGCCCCTTTGTTTGACTACTTGTGTTTTATGTGATTGATTGGTTATTGTTCTATTTGTTGATCTTAGAACGTGCTTTGTGATGAGAATTATCTGAAATGAGGAAAATGTGGAAAACATGGTTGGCTGGCTCAATTAATTCTTGATATAATTTAATGGCTTGAGTTTACTTGGGACAAAGTTTGTCCATACATACCAGTACAATTCTAGTGTACTGACGTCCCTTTTGCTAGGGGCGCTACATTCGTGTTATGATTGTAGGTGAATCAGTAGCAGGTACTTCAACTCATCGGCAGTAGCATCCTTCATCTTCCACTGCCCGTTTTGGTGAGCCCCTTTCCTTTCGGGGCCCTACGTGGCTCATGCCACTCTAGTTTAGACTTTATTTTGATTTTGTGTAAGGTATAGCCGGAGCCTTGTTACCGGCAAGTATTGTATCGTCCTTTGTATCCTAGAGGTTCCGTAGACATGTAAACTGTGGGATTCGAGGCTTATGTATATATGTCGGGCGTTGTAAAAATTGTAAACTTGTTAAGAAGTAATGTGTGTTATTATGTTGTTAAAGGTATGATTCTTTATTATAAAGTGGTAAAGTCCTTGGTTTCTGAGTAATAAACAACACAGGGGTAACGCATGGGATAGAAAGGTACCCAGGTCCGCTTGACTGGGGCTACCTGGTCAGGCGCCGGCCATGTCCCTCGATTTGGGGCGTGACAAACTTGGTATCCGAGCCTAAGGTTTTAAAGTGTCCTAGGATGTCTCGGAGCCGTGTCTAGTAGTGCCCTTCTTATCGGTGTGTTGTCGACCACATCATATAAGTTGGGGGCTGCACGGACATTTAGGAATTTACCAATTTCTTTGATATTCCAGATCGTGCGATATGGCTCAAGATAGGGAGCTAATTTCCTCTATAAGTATTACTCTCAAGATTGGTAATTTTGATACCATAATCTGTGAATTTGAAGCATGTAAGGTGGGATTTATCCCACCATTGAGTCCAAGTGGATTACCCAAGGACTTGTTAGGAGAATGTGTTGAGTCATGGAGTGATTGGTAGAACTTGTTGTTAAGGAGAGTACCCTCGTTCTTACTAATGTCACCGTACCACCAGATCATGTAGTATTTCATCAGTATGTACGGCTAAAACCCCGTCTCTTAGAAATTAAGCTTCCATGGTGCTCGCATAAATGTTGTAGGTTCAAAATATAATTGATGCAGTACCCGTTTTGTTATGTTAAGAGAATTATTGTTTTGAAAATATATGTGGGAGGCACTTCTTCATCTGTTTAGTATATTATTCTTGGTAGATGAGGATATGTAAAGAATGTGAACTATGTGCTAAAATGCCTAGACTTCAAGTCAAGTTTGAATTGATATTTTAATGCCAAATTTTGTGAGAACTTGTTATGGTTGATTCTTCCAAAATGTTCTTACGTGTACCAAAGGTATTTGATTGATTGAGTCTAGTTGTTGGTAATGTATAAAGATGTTTGGAAATTAAGTAAGTGATTGTGTAAATATGGTAAGACTAGATGTTGGATTTTAGTTGTGATTTATACTTTACATGAATTGGTGTAGTGACCCGATATTTATGAAAGATGCATTCCAATATGATCAATGTGCAGTTATTGACAACTTAAAATGGGTGTAAGGGGTATGAATCATGTATTGAAATGTGAAGGCATTAAATTGAAATTGAAGCAGCATATATTAAATAAAACTGTGTGAAGTCATCTGTGCATAGAGATGTTAAAATAAGTTAAATGCTTTTGAGAAATAAAGTGTAGACAATGTGTCGGGAACTCGAAAAAAAATTGTACCTGGTGATACTTGTGACATGAGGGAATATGAAATAGATTATGAGGTTGATGTGAAATAAAATATGCGGAAATCTTGTGAAATACGGGGAAGAAGAAACTGTATTATGAAATGTGGCCTAGTGCCAAGTATGATGTGATAATTGTGGCCCAAAGTGTCGATGGACAAATATACGAGAAAATGGCATGATTCTTTTATTTGATAATGTGGTGATCATTTAAAGTGTTTGATTCGTAATTGTGATTTCCTTATTGATACAATTGTGACGACCCAAAGGGTCATCACTTATTTAATTAATCATTTCGAGCTTCCGAGGCCTTGAAAACCTCATTCTATGTTGCCTCGATTTACGTGCACGATCCGAGCATGTAGCCGGAAAGATTTTGTGATAGCAAATATGAATTCTATGAGAAATTTGGATAAAAATGATATTAATATTGATATGATTGACTTTGGTCAACATTTTTGGTAAACGGATCCGGACCCGAGATTGGATGGTCCCGAAAGGTCCGTAGGAAAATACGGGACTTGGATATACGTCCGGAGTCGAATTCTGAGGCCTAGAGCCCAAGTTATGAATTTTTCTATGAAATTGTTTTTGATGTAATTGTTAAAGGAAATAAATTAATTGACCTTGGTATCGGGCTCGTATTTTGGTTCCGACGCCCGGTACAAGTCTTAAATATTATATATGTGATTTCTGTAAAGTTTGGTGACATTTGGATGTCGTTTGAGATGTTTTAGACCTTGAGTTCCAAGTTAAGAAGTTTTGAAAATCAAAAGTATGAAAATCATGAGTTTGAGGCTTGATTTGATTAAAACGAAGTGATATTGGCGATATGATCGCACGAACAAGTCCATAATGTGTTTTTGAGGTTGTGTACATGTTTGGTTTGGAGCCCGGGGGCTCGGGTAAAGATTTGATAGGCCGTTGGATGAAACTCTGAATTTTTGAACTGCTGGTTTTTCACCCAGCTGTTGGCTTCGCAATTGTGAAGTTTTCTCGCAATTGCGAAGGGGGACAAGCTCGCAAATGCGAACATTCATCGCAAATGCGAAGCCCCCTTTGGCCCAGCCTTGTTCGCAAATGCGAACAATTGTTCGCATTTGCGAAGGTCCCCAGTGCCAGCCTATGTTCGCAAATGCGAACAAAAGTTCGCAAATGCGAACATCCCCCATTATGCCTTGGTTCGCAAATGCGAACCATTGTTCGCAAATGCGAACACTGCCTTATACAGCATGTGTTCGCAAATGCGAACATTAGTTCGCAAATGCGAACAAATGTTCGCAAATGCGAACTTCCCACCCTTAGCTTATTTTTCAAACTCCAGAAATTGGTCGGGGTTCGCAATTGCGAACCCATGTTCGCAAATGCGAACATAGAGACCTGAAAAACACGAATTTCAGTCATTTCTTCACATTTTACAAAACCAAAACACCCATTTGCGATTCTTCAAGGATTTCTTCTTCATCAAAACGATTGTAAGTCACTTTTTACTTAATTCTTTCAATTCCTAACATCATTAAACATGTTTTTCATAAGAAATCAAAGATTTTCATGGTAAAATTCTTGTTTTTGTTAGAAAATAGGGTTTTTCATAAATTAGGGAATTTGACCTCGAATTGAGGTCCGATTTTGAAACAAATTATATATATGAACTCGTGGGGGATGGGTAACCGGATTTTGGTCCTAACCCCGAATTCCGACCATGTGGGCCCGGGGTTGAAATTCACTATTCATGGCAGAATGTTGTAAAAGTTGTATTTGGTATTAAGAATTAGTTTGTTGAGTAGAATTGATGATATTAAATCAATTGTGTATAGATACGGTTGGATTGGAGCCAAATTGAAAGAAAAGACATTTCCACGGAGTGAATTGTTCATAAGCATTCGAGGTAAGTGTTTGTTCTATCCTAGCTTGAGGGAATAGGATTATGTGCTATGTGTTATGTGATCGAGTGCGGTGTATGGGTTGTGGTGACGAGCATCCATACACTGGCGTCTAGTATGACCGTGAGTCGTTGGAAAATGATTATTTTGAGATATATTACAGATGAATTGTTATTGTTCTCCCTTGTTGGGACTTGTTGTGAAGATAATTATTGATTGCCCTTGATGGGACGGTTTATGAATTACTGTTTCTTTCTTTTCCCTTAACTGTGATTGTTATTTGGGTGAGGAAGAGTGATAATGCACGAAGGGTGATGCCGTGCCATGTTTATTTATTTATGCACGAAGGTTAATGCCGTGCCATGCCTATTATTGATTATGCACGAAGGATCATGCCGTGCCCTATTATTGATTATGCACGAAGGATCATGCCGTGCCCTATTATTGATTATGCACGAAGGATCATGCCGTGCCTTGTTATTGAACCATGTACGAAGGATCATGCCGTACTATGGATGTGAGGATGAGAGTAAAAGCACGAAGGGTGATGCCGTGCAACCGCTTGCTATTTCTTGAAGTGATATTACTTGTGTTTACATTATACTTTGTTTTTCCTTGTGAAATTATTAACTCTGATTAATTGTTGAATTCTTTATGGTATTTATTATTGTGTTAATACTTGATTATTTCTTGTTATTTTGTGGTACACACATATATATATTGAATTGCACAGGTTTATGTGAGTGTCTGGTCCTAGGCTTGTCGCTACTTCGCCGGGATATGCCAGGCACTTACCAGCACATGGGGTCGGTTGTGCTGATACTACACTTCTGTGCATTTTTGCACAGGTCCAGGTTACGATCAGGAGCAGCAGCAGTAAATCGATTGCGTGGGAGTTGATCACATTTGAGACCGAGGTAGCTTGCGGACGTCCGCAGGCCCGGCGTCTCTCTCTTTATTTATGTTACTAGCTGTAGTCTCTTTGTTCCGAGACAAACAGAATTATGTTATATTTCTTTCAAACTTTTATGTGTAGTATTCCATAGTAGTTCGTGAGTTGGTGACTCCACGTCTTGGGTAGAGGATTTCAGTATGATTTTCACCTTATGATTTGTTATTTCCATTTCGATAAAGCATTCCACATTTATTTAATTAAAATTGTGTTAAAAACAGAATAGTATGAATACAGTGGCTTGCCTAGCTACCACGAGTAGGCGCCATCACGATCCCGATGTTGGGGAAAAATCCGGGTCGTGACAAGTTGGTATTAGAGCTCTAGGTTACATAGGTCTCACCACTCACGAACAAGCTTAGTAGAGTTTGAGAGGTAGGTACGGAGACGTCTGTACTTGTCCTCCACAGTCTATTGAGTTAGGAAAAAGTCTCTCATTTGTTCTTTCTTGTCGTGCGACTTGTTCCTCAATTACTGATTGAATTTCTATTCTGTCCTTTCGCAGATGGTGAGGACACGCGCTTCTTCGTCCGCTGACCAGCAGCCCGAGCCCCAGGCAGCTCCGGTGAGGGGCAGGGGCCAAGGCCGTATCAGAGGCCGTGGTAGGGGTAGAGCTCAGCCCCAGGCAGCTACCCCAGAGGTGGAGCCCCATATTGAGATTAACGAGGAGGTTCCGATTCCAGCAGCTCCAGTGGGCCCAGCTCAGGTCCCGGGAGAGGCCTTATTTACCCCGGATCTCCGGGATGCTTTGGTCGAATAGCGGGATTCATGGACGGCATTGCCGGAGCGGGTTTATTATCGGTTGCCCCGGCTACTTCTCAGGCCGGGAGGAGGGGCCCGGACTCCTATCGCTCATACTCCGGAGCCGTAGCTCCTCGACCTCAGGCACCAGTAATCCAGCCACCGTGGCCACTCGGTCAGGTACCACGCTCATGCCGGTGATGGAGCGGCCATGACTTCCGATTCGTTATGGAGGCTTGATCGGTTCTCCAAGCTATTTACCACTACATTCGGTGGAGCCGCATCAGAGGATCCTCGGGACTTTTTATTCAGTTGCCATGAGATTCTCAAGACTATGGGGATCGTGGAGACAAACGGAGTTGACTTCTGTACCTTCAGACTTGCAGGATCCGCCAAAACTTGGTGGAGAGATTATTGCTTGACTCGACCAGCAGGGTCCCCAGCTTTATCATGGGACCAGTTTGCGGAACTATTTATGGAGAAGTTTCTCCCTGCTACTCAGAGGGATGTACTTCGGAGGCAGTTTGAGCGCCTCCATCGGGGCACTATGACAGTTACACAGTATGAGACGAGATTTATCGACTTGGCTCGTCATGCAGTGGTGATACTTCCCACGGAGCGGGAGAGGGTCCGCAGATTTATAGATGGGCTTAATCATCCGATTAGACTCCAGATGGCTATGGGCGTGGGGAGTGACATATCATTTCAGGAGGCAGCCAATGCAGCACGCAGAGTTGAGATGGCTCTTGCTAGGGGAGGCGGTTATTCTTCGGATAAGAGGCCTCGTCATTCAGGTAGATTTGGTGGTTCTTCCTCTGGTAGCAGAGAATCCTTTGATAGAGGCCAGTCCTCCAGGCCTTTTCATTCCGCCCTTTAGGCCTCACAGGGTGGATCAGGTGATCGTGGTTTTCGGGGGAATTATTCAGACCAGTCTCCTATTAATGCTCAGCCTCTTCAGAGTGTTCGTGGAGGCCATTCGAGTCGTCAGGGCCAGCAGCCCTATCAGTCTAAGAGTTGCTACGGTTGTGGTGACCCAGGTCATTTTATCAGGAATTGCCCTATAGCAGCGGGCAACTCTCAGCAGCGAGGTCCTCGTCCTATGATTCAGGCCCCAGCTGACCCTCAACCTGCCCAGCCAGCCAGAGGCGGGGGTAGAGATTATAGAGGTGGAGGTCGAGACCGTAGAGGTGGAGACCGTCCAGCGAGAGGTAGAGGTCAGCCAGTTGATGGTCGTCCTAGAGACGCAGCCTAGAGGGAGGTGCACATCCCCGATTCTATGCTTTACCGGCCAGGCCGCAGGCCAGAGGCATCGGATGCCGTGATTACGGGTACTATTCTTGTGTGTGGCGGAGGTGCTTCAGTATTATTTGACCCTGGATCTACATATTCCTATGTGTCTTCCTACTTCGCACCGTATTTGGTCGTGCCCAGCTATGCTCTGGATATTCCAGTTTATGTGGCTACGCCAGTGGGTGACTCCATTGTAGTCGATCGGGTGCATCGTTCGTGCGTAGTTATATTTGGGGGTCTTGAGACCCGTGTTGATCTGTTGCTCTTGGATATGGTAGATTTTGATGTCATATTGGGGATGGACTGGTTGTCCCCATACCATGCTATTCTTGATTGTCATGCTAAGATTGTCACCTTAGCCTTGCCAGAATCACCCCGATTAGAGTGGAAGGGTACCTCAAGCCACTCCGTTCGCACTGTAATTTCTTATGTTAAGGCTCGACGCATGGTCGAGAAGGGGTGTCTAGCTTATCTGGCTTATGTTCGTGATTCCAGCGCAGAAGTTCTTTCCATTGATTCAGTCCCTATTGCACGGGAGTTTCCTGAGGTTTTTCCTTCCGACCTGCCGGGCATGCCACCCGACAGGGATATTGACTTCTGTATTGATTTGGCACCGGGCACTCAGCCCATCTCTATTCCACCCTATCGTATGGCCCCGCCGGAGTTAAAGGAGTTGAAAGATCAGTTGCAGGACCTTCTTGAGAAGGGTTTTATCAGGCCCAGTGTTTCCCCCTAGGGAGCACCTGTGTTATTTGTAAAGAAGAAGGATGGCTCGATGCGGATGTGTATTGATTACCGGCAGTTAAACAAGGTGACTATCAAAAATAAATATCCACTACCGAGGATTGATGATTTGTTTGACCAGCTCCAGGGAGCGAGGGTATTCTCTAAGATAGACTTGAGGTCAGGCTACCATCGGCTGAAGATTAGGGCAGCTGACATTCCTAAGACAGCCTTTCGCTCTAGATATGGGCATTATGAGTTCTTGGTCATGTCCTTCGGGTTGACCAATGCCCCAGCAGCATTCATGGAGTTGATGAATCGGGTATTCATGCCTTACTTAGATCTGTTCGTGATAGTATTCATAGATGACATCCTGGTATACTCCCGCAGCCAGGAAGAGCACGAGCAGCACCTCAGAGTGGTTCTTCAGACTCTGAAAGATAACCAGCTATATGCCAAATTTTCGAAATGTGAGTTCTGGTTGAGTTCGGTAGCATTTCTGGGTCACATTGTATCTGTGGAAGGTATTCAAGTAGACCCAAAGAAGATAGAGGCAGTCCAGAATTGGCCTCGACCAGCTTCAGTGACTGAGATCCGGAGTTTCTTGGGATTAGCAGGTTACTACCGTCGTTTTGTAGAGGGTTTTCTTCTATTGCAGCCCCGATGACCAGGTTGACCCAGAAGGGTGTTCAGTTTCGGTGGTCGGAGGAGTGTGAGGCGAGCTTTCAGAAGCTCAAGACAGCCTTGACCACCGCACCAGTGTTGATACTACCTATAGGTGCAGGGCCTTATACAGTTTATTGTGACGCATCTCGTACAGGGCTTGGAGCGGTATTGATGCAGGATGGTAAGGTTATCGCTTATGCTTCGAGGCAGTTTAAAATACATGAGAAGAATTATCTAGTTCATGATCTTGAGTTAGCCGCAGTGGTTCATGCCTTAAAGATCTGGAGGCATTATCTATATGGTGTGACATGTGAGGTGTACACTGATCACAAAAGCCTACAGTACTTGTTCAAACAGAAGGAGTTGAATCTACGACAGCGGAGATGGTTAGAGTTGCTAAAAGACTATGATGTTACTATATTATATCACCCGGGTAAGGCCAATGTGGTGGCCGATGCATTGAGTAGAAAGTATGCCAGCATGGGCAGTCTTGCATATATTCCGGTCAATCAGAGACCATTAGCTCTAGATGTCCAGGCCTTAGCCAACCGGTTCGTGAGATTAGACATTTCTGAGCCTAGCAGAGTGTTAGCCTGCACGGTCGCTCTTTCTTCTTTATTAGAGCGTATCCGTGAGAGGCAATTTGATGATCCTCATTTGCGTGAGTTGAGAGATACAGTACAGCGGGGAGGTGCCACACGGGTAAACCTAGATGATGATGGGGTATTGAAATTGCAGGGTCGAGTTTGTGTGCCCAATGTTGAAGGGATTCGAGAGTTGATCTTAGCGGAGGCCCACAGTTCGCGGTATTCCATTCACCCGGGCGCCGCGAAGATGTATCAGGACTTGCGGCAGCACTATTGGTGGCGCAGAATGAAGAAAGATATCGTTGCATATGTCGCTCGGTGTCTAAATTGTCAGCAGGTGAAATATGAGCACCAGAGACCTGGTGGTGTATTCCAGAGGATTGAAATTCCCGAGTGGAAATGGGAGCGAATCACTATGGACTTCGTTATTGGACTTCCTTTGACTCGGAGAAAATTTGATGCTATTTGGGTCATTGTTGATAGGCTGACCAAATCAGCACACTTTATTCCAGTATCTGTCTCCTACTCGTCGGAGAGGCTAGCGGAGGTTTACATTAGGGAGATTGTTCGTCTCCATGGGGTGCCAGTATCTATTATCTCTGATCGGGGAACGCAGTTTACCTCGCGGTTCTGGAGAGCGATCCAGCGGGAGTTAGGCACCTAGGTTCAGTTGAGTACAGCATTTCATCCTCAGACGGATGGCCAGTCCGAGAGGACTATTCAGATTCTTGAGGACATGCTTCGAGCCTGTGTTATTGATTTCGGAGGCTCGTGGGACCAGTTTCTGCCATTAGCGGAGTTCGCCTACAATAATAGTTACCAATCTAGCATCCAGATGGCTCCGTATGAGGCGTTGTATGGTAGGCGATGTCGATCACCAGTTGGATGGTTTGAACCGGGAGAGGCTCGGTTGTTGGGTACAGACTTAGTTCCGGAGGCCTTGGATAAGGTCAAGACTATTCAGGAGAGATTGCGTTCAGCTCAGTCCAGGCAGAAGACTTATGCGGATCGTAAGGTTCGAGATGTAGATTTCATGGTTGGGGAACGAGTATTGCTCCGAGTGTCGCCTATGAAGGGCGTGATGAGGTTCGGTAAGAAGGGCAAGCTAAGCCCTAGGTATATTGGCCCATTTGAGATTCTAGACAGAGTGGGAGGGGTGGCTTACACATTAGCTTTGCCGCCTAGCTTATCAGCCGTGCATCCAGTTTTTCACGTATCTATGCTTCGGAGATACCACGGCGATCCCACACATGTGTTAGACTTCAGTACTGTCCAATTGGACAATGATCTATCTTACGAGGAGGAGCCGGTAGCCATTCTAGACCGGCAGGTTCGACAGTTGAGGTCGAAGAGTTATCCTTCCGTGCGTGTTCAGTGGAGAGGTCAGCCTCCTGAGGCATCGACCTGGGAGTCCGAGTCTGATATGCGGAGCCGTTACCCACACTTGTTTCCTGACTCAGGTACTTCTTTCTTTCGTCCGTTCGAGGACGAACGGTTGTTTTAGAGGTGGAGATTGTGACGACCCAAAGGGTCATCACTTATTTAATTAATCATTTCGAGCTTCCGAGGCCTTGAAAACCTCATTCTATGTTGCCTCGATTTACGTGCACGATCCGAGCATGTAGCCGGAAAGATTTTGTGATAGCAAATATGAATTCTATGAGAAATTTGGATAAAAATGATATTAATATTGATATGGTTGACTTCGGTCAACATTTTTGGTAAACGGATCCGGACCCGAGATTGGATGGTCCCGAGAGGTCCGTAGGAAAATATGGGACTCGGACATGCGTCCGGAGTCGAATTCTGAGGCCTAGAGCCCAAGTTATGAATTTTTATATGAAATTGTTTTTGATGTAATTATTAAAGGAAATAAATTAATTGACCTTGGTATCGGGCTCGTATTTTGGTTCCGACGCCCGGTACAAGTCTTAAATATTATATATGTGATTTCTGTAAAGTTTGGTGACATTTGGATGTCATTTGAGATGTTTGGACCTTGAGTTCCAATGTTAAGAAGTTTTGAAAATCAAAAGTATGAAAATCATGAGTTTGAGGCTTGATTTGATTAAAACGAAGTGATATTGGCGATATGATCGCACGAACAAGTCCATAATGTGTTTTTGAGGTTGTGTACATGTTTGGTTTGGAGCCCGGGGGTCTCGGGTAAAGATTTGATAGGCCGTTGGATGAAACTCTGAATTTTTGAACTGCTGGTTTTTCACCAAGCTGTTGGCTTCGCAATTGCGAAGTTTTCTCGCAATTGCGAAGGGGGACGGGCTCGCAAATGCGAACATTCATCGCAAATGCGAAGCCCCCTTTGGCCCAGCCTTGTTCGCAAATGCGAACAATTGTTCGCATTTGCGAAGGTCCCCAGTGCCAGCCTATGTTCGCAAATGCGAACAAAAGTTCGCAAATGCAAACATCCCCCATTATGCCTTGGTTCGCAAATGCGAACTATTGTTCGCAAATGCGAACACTGCCTTATACAGCATGTGTTCGCAAATGCGAACATTAGTTCGCAAATGCGAACAAATGTTCGCAAATGCGAACTTCCCACCCTTAGCTTAATTTTCAAACTCCAGAAATTGGTCGGGGTTCGCAATTGCGAACCCATGTTCGCAAATGCGAACACAGAGACCTGAAAAACACAAATTTCAGTCATTTCTTCACATTTTACAAAACCAAAACACCCATTTGCGATTCTTCAAGGATTTCTTCTTCATCAAAACAATTGTAAGTCACTTTTTACTTAATTCTTTCAATTCCTAACATCATTAAACATGTTTTTCATAAGAAATCAAAGATTTTCATGGTAAAATTCTTGTTTTTGTTAGAAAATAGGGTTTTTCATAAATTAGGGAATTGGACCTCGAATTGAGGTCCGATTTTGAAACAAATTATATATATGAACTCGTGGGGGAATGGGTAACCGGATTTTGGTCCTAACCCCGAATTCCGACCATGTGGGCCCGGGGTTGAAATTCACTATTCATGGCAGAATGTTGTAAAAGTTGTATTTGGTATTAAGAATTAGTTTGTTGAGTAGAATTGATGATATTAAATCAATTGTGTATAGATACGGTTGGATTGGAGCCAAATTGAAAGAAAAGACATTTCCACGGAGTGAATTGTTCATAAGCATTCGAGGTAAGTGTTTGTTCTATCCTAGCTTGAGGGAATAGGATTATGTGCTATGTGTTATGTGATCGAGTGCGGTGTATGGGCTGTGGTGACGAGCATCCATACACTGGCATCTAGTCAAGCGGACCTGTGTGCCTTTCACTCCCACGCGTTACCCCTGTGTTGACTGTTTCTCATTAACCAATTATCTTACCAATAAAGACTGATTTCACAATACATAAACATAACCATGTGATTTATTTACTAACAATTCATAATTTATATTTACAACGCCCCATACATATACATAGGCCACAATCCCACAGTTTACATGTCTACGGAGCCTCTAGGATACAAAAGGGAATACAATACTTGCCGGTAACAAGGCCCCGGCTATACCTTACAAAATCCAAAAGAAAGTCCGAAATAAAAGTGGCATGAGCCACACTGGCCCCGAGGAAGAAAGGGGCTCACCAAAACGGGTAGTGGAAGGAGAAAGATACTACTGCCGATGAGCTGAAGTGCCTGCTACTGATCCACCTACAATCATGACACGAATGTAGCGCCCCCGGCAAAAGGGACGTCAGTACACTTGAATTGTACTGGTATGTATGGACAAACTTTGTCCCAAGTAAACTCAAGCCATTAAATTACATCAACAATTTATTAAGCCAACCAACCATGTTTCCACATTTTCCTCATTTCAAATAATTCTCACACAAAGCACTTTCTACAATCAACCAATTTAACAATAACCAATCAATCACGTAAAGAACAAGTAGTCAAACAAAGGGGCAATCAGTGCCCCACAGGTTGCAAACTCTCCTGTTGTCTCCTTTCACAATTTCACATTATTGATTTATGTATCAATTTTCAATAGCGATTTCGATCGCTTTCCATCCTTATTGCCCCTGACCACCCTTATTACCTCGGCCACCCTTATCACCCCAACCCAAACCTTATTTCACCACGTCGCGGCGCGCGACACGACCCCGCCTTACAGTTGAAAACACAACAATTTCAAACAGCAGATAAGGTACTACACACAATTTCAACAAGTTCAAATAAGCAACTTGCACATTGTTTCATGTTCTCAATTACTTCTCAAACCAATATCACAACCAAGTTACAATGTTTCCACATTCAATAATATTCACACATGTATATTCAACAATTTTCCATAATTCAAGTGTTTCATCTCTTTCCACAATAAACCAATTCTCAAGTGTTTCGATTTCTTTTCCACAAGGTGCCATATAGGCCATCATAATCATTATTCACAAATTCTTTACCCAATTCAACTCTCATTTACCTTTCGGTTCATATTTCTTACCACAACACTCATAGTTCAACAACAACTTTGAATATCCAACAACAACATCAATTAATCACATACAATTTCTCAAATCAACACATGCCAAACAATTTTACACATAAGGGCGATTTCACAAGAATCAAAATTAGCCATACATACCTGGTGATGAGTTTTCTTCCATTAACTTCCTACTTTATGCTTACCCAAGCTATCTTACTCTTGCCAACCTTGTTCTTGAAGACTCTTACTTCTACTCACTTCTTTTACTAGAAATCAAGTTCAATAATCATGCATGAGTGTAAAAATTCTATTTTTAAAAGCTATTATATGCAAACCTCTCTTTACCCAATTAAAACTGAAAATCAAAGAAAATAGTTAGGGTTTTTACCTTGAAAATATTGGGAAGTTGAATCCTTGCCCTAGGATCCCTTGGAATTAAAATGATTGGAACAATCCTTGAAGATGCAAGATTTCTCTCTCTAAAAACCCTCTCTTCTCTCTCTAATTTTGGTGAGGTGATATGATAAAAATGAAGAAGAAAGGTGTTATATTAAAGAAGAGATCGGGTCAAAATGTTACAAAATCTGGGCCGGGGTCAATTATGCGGTCACTATGCGACCGCAGAACACACATGCGGTCCGCAAAGTGACCGCAAAATGGCCTCAAAAATTACGCCAAGGTTCTGGTAAGACATGCGGTCATTATGCGGACCGCATGTTGATTCTGCGGTCGCAAAAGTGCACCGCAGATTGACATGCGATCGCATATCGACCAGAGCCATGACATGCGATCGCAACTCTCCGGAACGATTTGCGGTCACTATGCGGACCGCATATTGATTCCGCGGTCGCAAAAGTGCACCGCAGATTGACATTTTTCCGGAAAAAATTTTATTCTACATTTTGAAACTTAAATCACTACCAAGGGTCCGAACCGCGGCGAGCTTACTAACACATTATTCGGACCATGACACCACACGAAGAATTCTACGCATTCGTAACACATCATTCGGACCATGACACCACATCTACTAGGTTTTATGCACAAAAATTTTACGGGGCCTTACATGTGGTGACGAGCATCCATACACGCCGTCTAGTATGACCGTGAGTCGTTGGAAAATGACTATTTTGAGATATATTACGGATGAATTGTTATTGTTCTCCCTTGTTGGAACTTGTTGTGAAGATAATTATTGATTGCCCTTGATGGGACGGTTTATGAATTATTGTTTCTTTCTTTGCCCTTAACCGTGATTGTTATTTGGGTGAGGAAGAGTGATAATGCACGAAGGGTGATGCCGTGCCATGTTTATTTATTTATGCACGAAGGTTAATGTCGTGCCATGCTTATTTATTAATTATGCACGAAGGATCATGCCGTGCCCTATTATTGATTATGCACGAAGGATCATGTCGTGCCCTGTTATTGAACCATGTACGAAGGATCATGCCGTACTATGGATGTGAGGATGAGAGTAAAAGCACGAATGGATGTGAGGATGAGAGTAAAAGCACGAAGGGTGATGCCGTGCAACTGCTTGCTATTTCTTGAAGTGATATTACTTGTGTTTACATTATACTTTGTTTTTCCTTGTGAAATTATTAACTGTGATTAATTGTTGAATTCTTTAAGGTATTCCTTATTGTATTAATACTTGATTATTCCTTGTTATTTTGTGGTACACATATATATATTGAATTGCACAGGTTTATGTGAGTGTCTGGTCCTAGGCTTGTCACTACTTCGCCGGGATAGGCCAGGCACTTACCAGCACATGGGGTCGGTTGTGCTGATACTACACTTCTGTGCGTTTTTGCACAGGTCCAGGTTACGATCAGGAGCAGCAGCAGTAAATTGATTGCGTGGGAGTTGATCACATTTGAGACCGAGGTAGCTTGCAGACGTCCGCAGGCCCGGCGTCTCTCTCTTTATTTATGTTATTAGCTGTAGTCTCTTTGTTCCGAGACAAACAGAATTATGTTATATTTCCTTCGGACTTTTATGTGTAGTATTCCATAGTAGTTCGTGAGTTGGTGACTCCACGTCTTGGGTAGAGGATTTCGGTATGATTTTCACCTTATGAATTGTTATTTCCACTTTGATAAAGCATTCCGCATTTATTTAATTAAAATTGTGTTAAAATCAGGATAGTATGAATACAGTGGCTTGCCTAGCTACCACGAGTAGGCGCCATCACGATCCCGATGTTGAGGGAAAATCCGGGTCGTGACAAGTTGGTATCAGAGCTCTAGGTTACATAGGTCTCACCCAGATTGACATTTTTCTGGAAAAAAAAAATTTTATTCTACATTTTGAAACTTAAATCACTACCAAGGGTCCGAACCGCGGCGAGCAAGCTCGCCGCGAAGAATTCTACGCATTCCTAACACATCATTCGGACCATGACACCACATCTACTAGGTTTTATGCACAAAAATTTTACGGGGCCTTACATCCTCCCCCCTTAAGATCATTCGTCCTCGAATGAGGATTTTGAAATAAATGAGTTGGTTTTGAAAGACATGATATGCAACCCTCAAAATTTTGACTAACTCTTATATTTTAGAAAAATTTCGCCAGAGTTTCCTTTGTATTATGGACATATCCACCTGTCAGAGGGCCCCCGAAACACATTACCAAACAACAATATACAACTACAACACTTTTCACAACTTGTATACACTTTCTTACCTCAACGAATGCACATATTCTATCACATTGTTACAATTGCACATAAACTAGTCCACTTCAATGAATTCTTACCTTATTTAACCATTTTAACACACCATGTACACTTAACAAACCATTACCAATCTAAACTTACTATTAGTCGTTTATTTAATACACGAATCTTTCTAAGGCCTCCATTTGTCAAGAAAGGCTCAAATGACCCAATGCGACAACACATTAAATTCATTACAAAATGAAGGAGACTTTACTAACACTAAGAGAGAAACGACTTGGACAGAATGAAAATTACTAGGAGTAGAAGGGTCACCTAATTTCTTCTAGGCTTGATCAAACAAATGGGGGTACTTTTCTTTCATCTCTTTTTCTGCTTCCCATGTGGCCTCCTCAACTTGTTGACTTCGCCACAATACTTTAACAAAGGCAACCTCCTTATTTCTTAACTTACGGACTTGCCTATCAAGAATGGCAACTGGAACTTCTTCATATGACAAATCTTCATTAACCTCAATAGCCTCGACTGACATGATTGCGGATGGATTTCCAATCACTTTCTTCAACATGGACACATGGAATACCGAGTGCACTGATGACATCTCAAGAGGAAATTCTAGCCTATAAGCAACTTGACCAATCCTTTGAACGATCCGATATGGACCAACATACCTAGGACTCAATTTCCCTTTCTTTCCGAATCGCATGACTCCCTTCATAGGAGATACCCTCAAGAACACCCAATCATCGACTTGAAACTCCAAATCCCTTCGACGAACGTCTGCATAGGACTGTTGACGACTCTGTGCTGTTTTCATTCTCTCCTGAATAACCTTGACCTTTCCCATAGCTTCGTACCCCATATCTGGCCCTAGCAATTCCGCTTCACCTGCCTCAAACCACCCAATTGGCGATCTACATCTTCTCCCGTACAATGCCTCAAACGGGGCCATTTGAATGCTAGCATGATAGCTGTTATTATAAGCAAATTCTATCAGTGGCAAGTGTTCATCCCAATTACCTTTAAAATCTAAGACACAAGCCCGCAACATATCTTCAAGCGTCTGAATGGTCCGCTCGGCCTGTCCATCGGTCTGTGGATGGAAAGCTGTGCTGAGATTCACCTGAGTTCCCAAACCTTGCTGAAACTTCTTCCAAAAGTTAGCGGTGAACTGAGCCCCGCGATCTGAGATGATAGAAAGTGGAGTGCCATGAAGCCTTACTATCTCTTTGATGTACAATCTTGCATATTGCTCTGCAGTATCAGTGGACTTGACAAGCAGGAAGTGAGCTGATTTGGTGAGTCGATCTACTATCACCCATATTGAATCGAACTTATGCTGAGTGCGAGGTAACCCTACCACGAAATCCATATTGATCATCTCCTATTTCCACCTTGGTATTTCTATAATCTGAGTTAATCCACCGGGCCGTTGATGCTCGGCCTTCACTTGTTGACAGTTTGGACATTTAGCTACAAAGTTTTCTATATCCCTTTTCATACCGTTCCACCAATAAATCTCCTTAAGGTCATGATACATTTTCGTGGAACCTAATTGTACAAAATATCTAGAAATATGTGCCTCTGCCATTACCCTTTCCCGAAGTTCGTTCACGTCCGGAACACATAGTCTGCCTTGACACCGCATTACACCATCTTCACTGCTGAGTACAAATGCTGAGGTCTTGTCATTCATAACTACTTCCTTTACCCGAACTAATGCTGGATCCATGGACTCTTTTTCCTTGATTTCCGCGACCAATGATGATTCTGCTCCATTATGCACCAAGATATCCCCCTCGTCCGACGCCGAAATACGAACCCCCAAGCTGGCTAATTGGTAGACCTCTCGAGCCAGGGGTCTCTGATCCACACCCAAATGAGCCAAACTACCCATAGATTTTTGACTAAGAGCGTCGGCTACCACATTTGCCTTCCCTGGATGGTACAATATGTCCATATCATAGTCCTTGAGCAATTCTAACCACCGCCGCTATCTTAGATTCAGCTCCTTCCATTTGAACAAATACTGGAGGCTCTTGTGGTCTGAAAACACATCTACACGAACCCTATAAAGAAAATACCGCCATATTTCAAAGCAAACACAACTGCCGCGAGCTCCAAATCATGTGTCGGATAATTCTTCTCGTGATTTTTTTTTTTTTTGAGTTATCTCGAAGCATACGCTATAACCTTTCTGTATTGCATCAACACACACCCCAAACCAACCCTGGAGGCATAACTATCACCTTAACACTTTACATCATTAGCGAAACATCTTTATTATATCCCTCTTACATAAGACCTTCCACGAATTTAGTTCTACTATAATTTCCTTGATATAGTTACGACCCCATCTGAACCATTTCTACTAACTCTTACGATTCTTAACAAAAGGCATTACTGAGTGAGTTTTCTCATATGACCTCCTATCTCAAATGAATAGCACTGGCTAACTTGCACATATACCCCGAATAACACTAACTTGCACGGCATTGTATCGAATGTAAAGTAGCATTGTGCTCTAACTTTTCTTAACCAACCTCTTCTCCCCATATGTGCATTATAGACTTTAAGAAACTGCACTACTTCCCCTGTGAAATTTCCTACCATCCCTCATTACGGTTAAACACCTCTCAAAACGTATATCAACAACCTTTATATGCATATGACTTAGGAAGGGTCACTAGCCCGAGAAGGGTATTCTCTGAAACTTTAAATCCTCCTCAATCCTTCAACAACAACTTTTGGTTTTACTCTTAAGTGTAAGGCTTAGTCCCCCAAATTCTATCTCCGACGAGTAACTCACCTCATTCCCCATGTTATAGTTATCAATGAAGTTCCCTGATATTGCGGCTTAAGAGTTATCATGCTAAACACGTCTACTTCGTCACGAGTGTTCATCCTCTTTCAATCTATTCTGAACCTTTCATTCCCATCTTGATTTGCGGATAGTGCATAATTAATAGCTTTATTGTTCCACACATTTGTCTGCCTCCTGTGAACTTGAAAAATCATTATGTCTTGTTTAATCATTTTACAGTACCACAACCTTACCAACGATAACCTCGCTTCCCATTGTGTGTAGACATGAACTATCTCTAGACCTCTTTAGTTGATATCCAGTGTCATCCAAGTCGGTTGCATTGCGGTTAATCCCTTATAACTTTTATTAACACTTGTGCTTTAGGTGAGTCCACCATTCTGATGCAAAAATTGTTTTAAATGACCATGACCATCTCAATTTAAAGGTTTTCTCCCCATTTCTTCTCACCCCATTCTTCCTAGTTAGTGAATAGCCACGCACTCTTCCATATATTACGTGGTCTCTTACCTTAGGTATTCCATCCGGCTCACCTCTTAACTCTTATTGGGACATATGTAGCAAGGAGTGTTCGTCTGAACATCACTTAACACTTATCTATTTGTAAGGCTCTTTAGAGGCTCTCTATCAAGCCCCAATTACCATCTTGGGTTGTTGTGGCAACACATTCATTTCTCTCACTCGTTCTGGCTTTCTTAGTATCCCGAAACTTTGTTTAAATCACAAATCTATGATTAGCCCATTCTAGGAACTCACAATCGTTCACATTTGACATATGGTACCTCCTTGGGTCCCATTTCTCCCGACCTTATGACAAGTAAAAGTCTCTTTACAAACATACTATTATTTTCTAGAATCGTTGACCCTATCAGTCACATTGCCATGCGTGAAGAATTTACATTCCTTAATCTCTTTTCTAGACCACACATGTCTTTACCAAAATATTCAAATATCATAGCTCCATGGTCTCGCTCTTGTTTCATTGTATTTAAGTAGCCTCACGATGGTCCTCCCTCTCCCACATGGGGAAAATATCCTGGATCTTGACACAAGTCTTGAGTGTAGAAACTTTAGGAACATATGCCTCATATATCAATCCCTCTTATATATATACTCGACCATTAGGAAAATTTAAGTCACCATAGCATTGATCTCATAAGTTCCCTTCTCCTATTCAGCCACGTAGGTATGGGATTCCAAGTCCCCACGCATATCCTTTATGAGTGTAACGCAACTTCGTACATTTCTGGGTCCTTATAACGTTCGTAAGACAAGGGTCTTCTCACCTAGGGTCCAATTGAGTCTTATTTCATAACTTTTTACCTCATATGAGAGACTTACACTCTCCCCATTAATCTCTTAGTCATTATCTCATATATCACGTGCTTATATAACCAATATTCTTTCACACCTTACGATCAATTATATACTTCTTGCACTAACCATGCTTGCTATTTAAGCTTACATATCAATTATCAAATCAATGCCTCTTCGTGCGGGTAATCACTTCTAATCCTTTCCCCAAATAAAGTATACTTGTAGTACTATGTACTTATACTATATATATTCATACAATTTATTCAACAAGATACATGTGCAATCTCCATAACACCCATGTCTTTTCCCATTGGTCATGACATATGACAACACTACATAAAATAGACGAAAGAGCATTTAAACTTACCTTGAATCTCAACGCACGGGTTACAAAACAATCTTATAGTCAAGCTTTATCGCACGATTTGGAGTGATGAAGAAGGGTAATATTCCTAAATGTCCGTGCAGCCCCCTACTTATATGATGTGGTCGACAACACACCTATAAGAAGGGCACTACTAGACACGGCTCCGAGACATCCTAGGACACTTTAAAACCTTAAGCTCTGATACCAAGTTTGTCACGCCCCAAATCGAGGGACATGACCGGCGCCTGACCGGGTTGCCCCAGTCAAGCGGACCTGGGTGCCTTTCATTCCCACGCGTTACCCCTGTGTTGATTGTTTCTCATTAACCAATTATCTTACCAATAAAGACTGATTTCACAATACATAAACATAACCATGTGATTTATTTACTAACAATTCATAATTTATATTTACAACGCCCCATACATATACATAGGCCACAATCCCACAGTTTACATGTCTACAGAGCCTCTAGGATACAAAAGGGAATACAATACTTGCCGGTAACAAGGCCCCGGCTATACCTTACAAAATCCAAAAGAAAGTCTGAAATAAAAGTGGCATGAGCCACACTGTGCCCCGAGGAAGAAAGGGGCTCACCAAAACGGGCAGTGGAAGGAGAAGGATACTACTGCCGATGAGCTGAAGTGCCTGCTACCGATCCACCTACAATCATGACACGAATGTAGCGCCCCCGGCCAAAAGGGACGTCAGTACACTTGAATTGTACTGGTATGTATGGACAAACTTTGTCCCAAGTAAACTCAAGCCATTAAATTACATCAACAATTTATTAAGCCAACCAACCATGTTTCCACATTTTCCTCATTTCAAATAATTCTCACACAAAGCACTTTCTACAATCAACCAATTTAACAATAACCAATCAATCACGTAAAGAACAAGTAGTCAAACAAAGGGGCAATCAGTGCCCCACAGGTTGCAAACTCTCCTGCCGTCTCCTTTCACAATTTCACATTATTGATTTATGTATCAATTTTTAATAGCGATTTCGATCGCTTTCCATCCTTATTGCCCCTGACCACCCTTATTACCTCGGCCACCCTTATCACCCCAACCCACACCTTATTTCACCACGTCGCGGCGCGCGACACGACCCCGCCTTACAGTTGAAAACACAACAATTTCAAACAACAGATAAGGTACTACACACAATTTCAACAAGTTCAAATAAGCAACTTGCACATTGTTTCATGTTCTCAATTACTTCTCAAACCAATATCACAACCAAGTTACAATGTTTCCACATTCAATAATATTCACACATGTATATTCAACAATTTTCCATAATTCAAGTGTTTCATCTCTTTCCACAATAAACCAATTCTCAAGTTGTTTCGATTTCTTTTCCACAAGGTGCCATATAGGCCATCATAATCATTATTCACAAATTCTTTACCCAATTCAACTCTCATTTACCTTTCGGTTCATATTTCTTACCACAACACTCATAGTTCAACAACAACTTTGAATATCCAACAACAACATCAATTAATCACATACAATTTCTCAAATCAACACATGCCAAACAATTTTACACATAAGGGCGATTTCACAAGAATCAAAATTAGCCATACATACCTGGTGATGAGTTTTCTTCCATTAACTTCCTACTTTATGCTTACCCAAGCTATCTTACTCTTGCCAACCTTGTTCTTGAAGACTCTTACTTCTACTCACTTCTTTTACTAGAAATCAAGTTCAATAATCATGCATGAGTGTAAAAATTCTATTTTTAAAAGCTATTATATGCAAACCTCTCTTTACCCAATTAAAACTGAAAATCAAAGAAAATAGTTAGGGTTTTTACCTTGAAAATATTGGGAAAGTTGAATCCTTGCCCTAGGATCCCTTGGAATTAAAATGATTGGAACAATCCTTGAAGATGCAAGATTTCTCTCTCTAAAAACCCTCTCTTCTCTCTCTAATTTTGGTGAGGTGATATGATAAAAATGAAGAAGAAAGGTGTTATATTAAAGAAGAGATCGGGTCAAAATGTTACAAAATCTGGGCCGGGGTCAAATATGCGGTCACTATGCGACCGCAGAACACACATGCGGTCCGCATAGTGGCCGCAGAATGGCTCAAAAAATTACGCAGGCTCTGGAACGATTTGCGGTCACTATGCGGACCGCATGTTGATTCCGCGGTCGCAAAAGTGCACCGCAGATTGACATGCGATCGCATATCGACCGCACATTGGACACAATTTTGGGCAACTCTCTGGAACGATTTGCGGTCACTATGCGGACCGCATATTGATTCTGCGGTCGCAAAAGTGCACCGCAGATTGACATTTTTCTGGAAAAAATTTTATTCTACATTTTGAAACTTAAATCACTACCAAGGGTCCGAACCGCGGCGAGCTTGCTAACACATCATTCGGACCATGACACCAATTCTACGCATTCCTAACACATTATTCGGACCATGACACCACATGTGCTATGTGTTATATGATTGAGTGCGGTGTATGGGCTGTGGTGACGAGCATCCATACACTGGCGTCTAGTATGACCGTGAGTCGTTGAAAAATGATTATTTTGAGATATATTACAGATGAATTGTTATTGTTCTCCCTTGTTGGAACTTGTTGTGAAGATAATTATTGATTGCCCTTGATGGGACGGTTTATGAATTACTGTTTCTTTCTTTGCCCTTAACCGTGATTGTTATTTGGGTGAGGAAGAGTGATAATGCACGAAGGGTGATGCCGTGCCATGTTTATTTATTTATGCACGAAGGTTAATGCCGTGCCATGTTTATTTATTGATTATGCACGAAGGATCATGCCGTGCCCTATTATTGATTATGCACGAAGGATCATGCCGTGCCCTATTATTGATTATGCACGAAGGATCATGCCGTGCCCTGTTATTTGAACCATGTACGAAGGATCATGCCGTACTATGGATGTGAGGATGAGAGTAAAAGCACGAAGGGTGATGTCGTGCAACTGCTTGCTATTTCTTGAAGTGATATTACTTGTGTTTACATTATACTTTGTTTTTCCTTGTGAAATTATTAACTGTGATTAATTGTTGAATTCTTTAAGGTATTCCTTATTGTATTAATACTTGATTATTCCTTGTTATTTTGTGGTACACATATATATATTGAATTGCACAGGTTTATGTGAGTGTCTGGTCCTAGGCTTGTCACTACTTCGCCGGGATAGGCCAGGCACTTACCAGCACATGGGGTCGGTTGTGCTGATGCTACACTTCTGTGCGTTTTTGCACAAGTCCAGGTTACGATCAAGAGCAGCAGCAGCAGTAAATTGATTGCGTGAGAGTTGATCACATTTGAGACCGAGGTAGCTTGCAGACGTCCACAGGCCCGGCGTCTCTCTCTTTATTTATGTTATTAGCTGTAGTCTCTTTGTTCCGAGACAAACAGAATTATGTTATATTTCCTTCGGACTTTTATGTGTAGTATTCCATAGTAGTTCGTGAGTTGGTGACTCCACGTCTTGGGTAGAGGATTTCAGTATGATTTTCACCTTATGATTTGTTATTTCCATTTCGATAAAGCATTCCACATTTATTTAATTAAAATTGTGTTAAAAACAGAATAGTATGAATACAGTGGCTTGCCTAGCTACCACGAGTAGGCGCCATCACGATCCCGATGTTGGGGAAAAATCCGGGTCGTGACAAGTTGGTATCAGAGCTCTAGGTTACATAGGTCTCACCACTTCACCTAGAGGTATCGAAATTATGTAAAAAAAAAACTATGTGATCCATTTTATTTGGTAATGTGTTGATTGTTTAAACTTTTTGTTAAACCCCTATGATTTCCTTGTCCTTGCATAGATATGTTCTTAAAAAGAATCGTAATTACAAAACAGTTCATGCACATGCATTCTCTTTGAATGAGACGTATTATTTACAAAGTCTCCCTATCATAGTTCTATTGTTTACAACCTCCTATGGAATTGAGCTCTATAAGTATGTTCCTGAATTGAGTTATAACACTATTTATACTTCCCACTTGTTTTCCTAAATTTTCATCAAGGTACTATTCCTAGTGAAATCTTTACAGAAAAGTTTTATTTAAATGGACAACATCTGCTCACTTATGCCTATACATGCACCATCATAGAGTTTGTACATGTGGTGCCAAGTTCCATGCAAAGTATTCAAGATTTGTGATCCTTCTCGAGTCACTCTTTTTCTCAGTTGTGTATATGGCTTATATGGCTTGAACAGCCAATCCACTCTCTTGCAAGTAACATCATGAAAACCTTCTTACTATCAAGAAACGTGAAAGCATGCATCTACACTTATCCTACAAGTACATGTCAATTGAAATGGTCACTGTGTGCATAAAGTTTTTCTGAAAATTGAGATCCTCACATCCCATCATAGGAAGATCTTGTGTCGCCATAATTTTTGTTTCCACTTGAGATATCCCGTAGTAAGTAGCTCACTTGCTTTCTAGTATTGTGGTTGTCCGTGATGTAGAATTGTATTGCAGTTTGGAAGATAGTATAGCATAG
>JASVEL010008017.1:227500-277528 GCA_032618575.1 Nicotiana noctiflora
CTTTGCTAAAAGACATCAGCCGCCACGAGCGTTGTCGCCTCCCGATGTTAGACCTAACCCACAACAACCGATGGCAATCGACAACTTAGTAAGCTCTGCCACATACACTTCGCCCCTTGCGGTGCTACTAGCATGTTGCTTTGCCATTCCATTGCTAAAAGCCATCAGCCGCCATGAGTGATGTTATGCCAGACACAACCCGCAACAACCGATGGCAATCGGCAACTTAGTAAGCTTCGCCCCATACACTTCGCCCCTTGCGGTGCTACTAGCATGTTGCTTTGCCGTTCCATTGCTAAAAGCTATCAGCCGCCACAAGCGTTGTCGCCTCCCGATGTTTGACACAACCCGCAACAACCGATGGCAATCGACAACTTAGTAAGCTCCGCCCCATACACTTCGCCCCTTGCGGTGCTACTAGCATGTTGCTTTGCCGTTCGATTGCTAAAAGCCATCAGCCGTCACGAGTGATGTTATGCCAGACACAACCCGCAACAACCGATGGCAATCGGCAACATAGTAAGCTTCGCCCCATACACTTTGCCCCTTGCGGTGCTACTAGCATGTTGCTTTGTCGTTCCATTGCTAAAAGCCATCAGCCGCCACGAGCGTTGTCGCCTCCCGATGTTAGACCTAACCCACAACAACCGATGGCAATCGAAAACTTAGTAAGCTCCGCCCCATACACTTCGCCCCTTGCGGTGCTACTAGCATGTTGCTTTTACCGTTCCATTGCTAAAAGCCATCAGCCGCCACGAGCGTTGCCGCCTCCCGATGTTAGACACAATCAGCAACAACCGATGGCAATCGACAACTTAGTAAGCTTCGCCCCATGCACATCGCCCCTTTCGGTGCTACTAGCATGTTGCTTTGCCGTTCCATTGCTAAAAGCCATCAGCCGCCACGAGTGATGTTATGCCAGACACAACCCGCAACAACCGATGGCAATCGGCAACTTAGTAAGCTTCGCCCCATACACTTCGCCCCTTGCGGTGCTACTAGCATGTTGCTTTGTCGTTCCATTGCTAAAAGCCATCAGCCGCCACGAGCGTTGTTGCCTCCCGATGTTAGACCTAACCCACAACAACCGATGGCAATCGACAACTTAGTAAGCTCCGCCCCATACACTTCGCCCCTTGCAGTGCTACTAGCATGTTGCTTTGCCGTTCCATTGCTAAAAGCCATCAGCCGTCATGAGCGATGTTATGCCAGACACAACCCGCAACAACCGACGGCAATCGGCAACTTAGTAAGCTTCGCCCCATACACTTTGCCCCTTGCGGTGCTACTAGCATGTTGCTTTGCCGTTCCATTGCTAAAAGCCATCAGCCGCCACAAGCGTTGTCGCCTCCCGATGTTAGACCTAACCCACAACAACCGATGGCAATCGACAACTTAGTAAGCTCTGCCACATACACTTCGCCCCTTGCGGTGCTACTAGCATGTTGCTTTGCCGTTCCATTGCTAAAAGCCATCAGCCGCCATGAGTGATGTTTTGCCAGACACAACCCGCAACAACCGATGGCAATCGGCAACTTAGTAAGCTTCGCCCCATACACTTCGCCCCTTGCGGTGCTACTAGCATGTTGCTTTGCCGTTCCATTGCTAAAAGCCATCAGCCGCCATGAGTGATGTTATGCCAGACACAACCCGCAACAACCGATGGCAATCGGCAACTTAGTAAGCTTCGCCCCATACACTTCGCCCCATGCGGTGCTACTAGAATGTTGCTTTGCCATTCCATTGCTAAAAGCCATCAGCCGCCATGAGTGATGTTTTGCCAGACACAACCCGCAACAACCGATGGCAATCGTCAACTTAGTAAGCTTCGCCCCATACACTTCTCCCCTTGCGGTGCTACTAGCATGTTGCTTTGCCGTTCCATTGCTAAAAGCCATCAGCCGCCACAAGCGTTGTCGCCTCCCGATGTTTGACACAACCCACAACAACCGATGGCAATCAGCAACTTAGTAAGCTCCGCCCCATACACTTTGTCCCTTGCGGTGCTACTAGCATGTTGCTTTGCCGTTCCATTGCTAAAAGCCATCAGCCGCCATGAGTGATGTTATGCCAGACACAACCCGCAACAACCGATGGCAATCGGCAACTTAGTAAGCTTCGCCCCATACACTTCGCCCCTTGCGGTGCTACTAGCATGTTGCTTTGCCATTCCATTGCTAAAAGCCATCAGCCGCCACAAGCGTTGTCGCCACCCGGTGTTTGACACAACCCGCAACAACCGATGGCAATCGGCAACTTAGTAAGCTTCGCCCCATACACTTCGCCCCTTGCGTTGCTACTAGCATGTTGCTTTGCCGTTCCATTGCTAAAGGCCATCAACCGCCGTGAGTGATGTTTTGCCAGACACAACCCGCAACAACCGATGGTAATCGACAACTTAGTAAGCTTTGCCCCATACACTTCGCCCCTTGCGGTGCTACTAGCATGTTGCTTTGCAGTTCCATTGCTAAAAGCCATTAGCCGCCACGAGCGTTGTCGCCTCCCGATGTTAGACCTAACCCACAACAACCGATGGCAATCGAAAACTTAGTAAGCTCCGCCCCATACACTTCGCCCCTTGCGGTGCTACTAGCATGTTGCTTTGCCGTTCCATTGCTAAAAGCCATCAGCCGCCACAAGCGTTGTCGCCTCCCGATGTTAGACACAACCAGCAACAACCGATGGCAATCAGCAACTTAGTAAGCTTCGCCCCATGCACATCGCCCCTTGCGGTGCTACTAGCATGTTGCTTTGCCGTTCCATTGCTAAATGCCATCAGCCGTTACGAGTGATGTTATGCCAGACACAACCCGCAACAACCGATGGCAATCGGCAACTTAGTAAGCTTCGCCCCATACACTTTGCCCCTTGCGGTGCTACTAGCATGTTGCTTTGTCGTTCCATTGCTAAAAGCCATCAGCCGCCACGAGCGTTGTCGCCTCCCGATGTTAGACCTAACCCACAACAACCGATGGCAATCGACAACTTAGTAAGCTCCGCCCCATACACTTCGCCCCTTGCGGTGCTACTAGCATGTTGCTTTGCCGTTCCATTGCTAAAAGCCATCAGCCGTCACGAGTGATGTTATGCCAGACACAACCCGCAACAACCGATGGCAATCGGCAACTTAGTAAGCTTCGCCCCATACACTTCGCCCCTTGCGGTGCAACTAGCTCATTGCTTAGCCGTTCCTTTGCTAAAAGCCATCAGCCGCCACAAACGTTGTCGCCTCCCGATGCTAGAACTAACCCACAACAACCGATGGCAATCGACAACTTAGTAAGCTCCGCCCCATACACTTCGCCCCTTGCGGTGCTACTAGCATGTTGCTTTGCCGTTCCATTGCTAAAAGACATCAGCCGCCACAAGTGATGTTATGCCAGACACAACCCGCAACAACCGATGGCAATCGGCAACTTAGTAAGCTTCGCCCCATACACTTCGCCCCTTGCGGTGCTACTAGCATGTTGCTTTGCCGTTCCATTGCTAAAAGCCATCAGCCGCCACGAGCGTTGTCGCCTCCCGATGTTAGACCTAACCCACAACAACCGATGGCAATCGACAACTTAGTAAGCTCCGCCCCATACACTTTGCCCCTTGCGGTGCTACTAGCATGTTGCTTTGCCGTTCCATTGCTAAAAGCCATCAGCCGTCACGAGTGATGTTATGCCGGACACAACCCGCAACAACCGATGGCAATCGGCAACTTAGTAAGCTTCGCCCCATACACTTCGCCCCTTGCGGTGCTACTAGCATGTTGCTTTGCCGTTCCATTGCTAAAAGCCATCAACCGCCACAAGCGTTGTCGCCTCCCGATGTTTGACAACAACCCGCAACAACCGATGGCAATCGGCAACATAGTAAGCTTCGCCCCATACACTTTGCCCCTTGCGGTGCTACTAGCATGTTGCTTTGCCGTTCCATTGCTAAAGGCCATCAACCGCCGTGAGTGATGTGATTCCAGACACAACCCGCAACAACCGATGGCAATCAGCAACTTAGTAAAGCTTCGCAATATACACTTCACCACTTGGGTGCAACTAGCTCATTGCTTTGCCGTTCCTTTGCTAAAAGCCATCAGCCGCCACGAGCGTTGTCGAAGAGAAGCCAGGTCCTGCGAACGCCAGCAGCTACCTCAGCAACTCAGATAACTCTGAATAAAACTGGACTGCTCGGCTAAACCTCTGCCGTACCTGAATCTGCACACAAAGGTGCAGGGAGTAAGGGTGAGTACTAAGTACTTAGTGAGTAAAAAGCATATAAAATATCTGAAAGCAAGAAATCCATGAAATAAAACATAATGAAGCTAAACTACAGTCTGATTCCTCCTACGAACTAGCAACAACAACAGTACATTACCACTATCAGAGATAATTCACAGACAAAGATGCAATTCAAAGAACATAACTGCTATGGCGTGTAGCCCGATCCATTTAACATCGACGGTGCTCACTAGGGGTGTGTACAGACTCCGGAGGGGCTCCTACAGCCCAAGCGCAATACCGTTGCAGCGTGCACCCCGATCCTCATATCAATCGTTGCGGCGTGCAGCCTAATCCATCCTCAGTCTACAACATGCAAATGAGTCACACAACAGCTCAACTTATTTATTTCCAGGTTCCAATTCAATTAATTATGAAAATACTTTAATGCTTATCTAATTTTCCAAAAAAGATGACTTAGCACTTCAATACTGTGATTTCAATATCCAGGACTGAGATCAGTGATTAAGCAAGTATAGCTATCACATAAATATTATCCCCTAAGGATACTACAGGTCGACACAAGGCCTCAAACAAGGCTTACAGCCCACAAATATGTCAAACACATTGTATTTCCATCACTAATAGCATATTATCCATATCCGGGATGGACCAAGTCTCAATCCCCAGTCACAATCAATCTCGCACCTGCCACGGAGTGCGAGCCATGCCCTACTAGCGTCATAATATGCTAAGCCGGGGTTTCGAACCCTCAGGCTACCATATACACAAACTACTCACCTCTAGCCGGTCGAAGACTCGCCCGCGATGCCTTTTCCTTTTGAATTTGCCGCCTCGTGCGTAGAATCTAGTCAAACCACAACAATTGTATCAAATACGGGTCAAAGAAACATAACCCAATTTAATTTATACGAAAAATGCATATATACACTAAGTTGGTAAAACCCGACCCTGGGCCTGCTGCTCGAAAAATTCCAAAATTAGTACCAACGCGATCCTCGTCTCACCACGAGTCCGTACATACCAAGAACTTCCAATTCTGATATCGTTTGATCCTTCAAACCGTCATTTTTTATTTTGGGAGATTTCACCAATTTTCTTCCCAAATTCCATCCCAAATCACAAATTAAATGATGGATTCAATGATATATTCATGTAATCTAGCCAAAGGTAAGTTAGAATTACTTACCCCAATGAATTTCTTGAAAAACCTTCAAAAAATCGCCAAAATACGAGCTCTCTAGGTCCAAAAATCAAATAAAACCTAAAACCTCTGATTTATAGAAGTACCCCTCGGATTTCGACGGTGCCGACCGCACAAAAATGACCGCGGTCCGCGCCCAGCAGTGCTGACCGCGGTCCGCGCCACAATTTGACTGCACTAACAGGCTTCACTATTTTGTCCATAACTTTCTGTATACACCTCCAAATGACGCACGGTTTGTTGTGTTGAAAACTAGACTCAAATGGGCTTTAATTTGATAGGTTGTGGGTCACACAACTCTTTATATAAAGGGAGATATGATCATTTAAAGTGAAGTCTTGTGCACACTCATTTACATCTTCGCCTATTATGAAGTTTTCCAACTTCAAAAATTCCCGTTAACCATCCGAAATCACCCCGAGGCCGCCGGTACCTCAACCAAAAATACTAAAAGAAGGTGAACCTGCTGGCCTGCTGTCACGACCCCAAATCCGGTCGTGATGGCGCCCAGCACATTGCTAAGCCAGCCTGACCAATCAACATCAACCACGGGGCTAGAAGCTCTCTTTAGCCCATTTAAGCATATTAATTTACGAAATAACAGTGATACATATAACGAAAACGGGAAACCAAGTCCCATAATACATCAACTCCCATAGACCAAGGGTCAAGAGTCATGAGCCTCTACCGAACATGAGTGTATAAAGGTTTACAAGATACCAAGTGCGGAAAGAAATGTCAATACAAAATCAAAAGACAATAGGAAGGAATATCGGGTCCTGCGGACTCTGCAGCTACCTCGTATATCCCACAGATGTCGCCTCGCACAGCTACTGGATCACTGCTGAGAGGTACCTGGATCTGCACACAAGGTGCAGGGAGTAAAATGAGTACCGCCAGACTCAGTGGTAATAAACAAGGGTAAGACAGCGCAGATAAGAAATCCGCAATAAAGCACTATGTAAAGCTATAATCAGCTACCCTGTCATAGAATCAATATTCCCTGTACCTGTACCAACAAATACCAATAAATAGCATAACAACTAGCAGATGTAGCTAAATGCAATGCAATGCATGATATGACCGCTACGGCGCGTAGCCCGACTCCAATTTTGGGTACCCGTGCTCACCTGTGGGGGTTCAGACTCCAGAGGGGCTCCTACAGCCCAAGCACATCTCATAGAGATATTCTCGCGGCGTGCAGTCCGATCCAACATATATCCTGCTGCGGCGTGCAGCCCGATCCACTACTAGTCAGCTAATATGCAGATACAGCCTCGCAGGCTCAAAATAGTTTTTGAAAACTCTTTTATCATTTTTCAGTTGGAAAACAGTAATATCAAGTTCCAGAGATTGGAATTAGCATAATAACAAAAATAGCTGCGGACTAGTAGTAAACTAGCATGTCTATATGATAAGACAATGATAACGATCCTCGCGGGATCCAATAACTGGCTCACGGCCCACATGTATACTCAACCGCCCAAGAAGGGGGTTCCTCGGCTCAAGAGTGGCCATTATCACTATATATATATATATATATGCAACCATCCGAGAAGGAGGTTCGACGGCTCGAGAATAGCCAATAATACGGTATCAACAGGTCGGACTAATATATAGTCTCCAGTTCATGATCGACCCCGCACTCTCAAGAGTGTGCGTGTCTCGCCGCTATACGGCGTCACAAAGTGGTATACCGGGGTTTCGAACCCGCTGGTCATCACCCACATCTATTACTCACCTCAATACGGCGCGACGACTACTCCGCAATGCCCTTGCCACGAGAATCAAGCTCCGCACGCGTAGAATCTGATCAAATATAGTAGAAATACAACAAATTAGGCCAATGGGACGACACCCAATCAATACAACTCAATTTACATCAAAATTCCCAAAGTTGTCAAAACCCGACTTTCGGTACGCTTATCGAAAAATCACGAAAGTCACATATTCGGAACCCTCATCTCAATACGAGTCTAAGCATATCAATTTTACCAAATTCGGACTCCATTTGCCCATTCAAAACCTTGATTTTCTAAAGTTCAAGCCTAGGGCTAAATCCTCCATATATTACCCCAAATTCCTCCATTTTCATGATATAATTGCATAATATTATCAATACTAATCATAGTTTAAGTCCATAGTTGATTACCTGATGATTTCCCTTGAATTTCTCTTCAAAATTGCCCAAATCGCCTCTAAAGCCGAGACCCAAATGTGTGAAATGTTCTGAAATTTTTCTAACTTCTCATACACTTAACTTACAGCGATTTTCGCTTCTGCGGAAGAATTTCCGCTCCTACGAGTCCGTATCCGCGACCAAAGGGTCGCTTCAGCGATTCCAGGCCTAGCCGGCCAATTCCGCTTCTGCGAGAAAAGGACCGCTTATGCGCGTCCGCTTCCGCAATTAAACCTCCGCTTCTGCGTAGACATCCGCTTCTGCGCACCAGAGTCCGCTCCTGCGGACTCGCCCAGGCGGTCAAGTGTCCGCTTCTGCGGACCTTCTCATTTTTCTTCTCGTCCGCTTCTGCGATCACTGGCTCGCACCAGCGATGCCGCTTCAGCGGAATGATTTCCGCTTCTGCGTAACCAAGCGCTCCTGCGCCCCTCGTCCGCTTCTGCGGACTCGCTCCTGCGTCCAAAATTCCGCAGGAGCGGAAACAACAGAAACAGAATCCCAACCTGCAATTTTTCCACAATTTCTCCCGTTTAGCCACCCGAAAACACCCCGAGGCCCCCGGGACCCCATCCAAACACACCAACACCTTCTAATACCTTATTCAAACTTGCTCAAATCCTCAAAACACGTCTAACAACATCAAAACCCATAATTCGTATCGAATTCAAGCCTAAATTCCTTAAAACATTCCGAATTACACATTCGATCAAAAACCCGACCAAACGACGTCCGAATGACCTGAAATTTTGCAGGCACATCCAAAATCACCTAACGGAGCTACTGCAACTGTTAGAATTCCATTCCGACCCCCGGATCAAAATCTCACCTACCGTTCGGATTTCGCCAAAATTCAACCTTAGCCAATTCAAGCCTATTTCTATACCGGGCCTCCAAATTCAATTCCGATCGCTCCCCTAAGTCACAAATCACCTCCCGGAACTAACCGAATCATCGGAATCTGATTCCGAGCCCTCTAACCAAATAGTCAACTCCGGGTTGACTTTCCTTATTCAAGTTTCCTTCACAAAGGCTATATGCCTCATTTTCAATCCAATTCACTCCTAACTCACCCGATAGACTTTAACACTAATATAAAAGCATAAAACATACAATTTCAACATAACGGGGTGGTAATTCCCGTGACGACGGGCCGGGTCGTCACATTCTCCCCCTCTTAAGCAAACGCTCGTCCTCGAGCGGGTCAAGAAACATACCTGAAGTCTCAAACAAATAAGGATATCTGCTCCGCATCTCCCGCTCGATCTCCCAAGTGGCCTCCTCCACGGGTCGACCTCTCCACTGAACCTTAACTGATGCAATCTCCTTAGACCTCAATTTTCTCACCCGCCGTCCCAAAATGGCAATAGGCTCCACATCATAGGATAGATCACCATCAAGCTGAATGGTACCTGAAGTCTAATACATGAGACGGATCTCCAATGTACTTCCGGAGCATAGACACATGGAATACTGGATGAACGCTGGATAAGCTGGGCGGCAAGGCCAACTCATATGCCACCTCTCCAACTCTCCTAAGTATCTCAAAAGGACCAATGTACCTGGGACTCAACTTTCCTTTCTTCCCAAACCTTATGACACCCTTCATAGGTGAAACCTTCAACAATACTCTGTCACCAACCATGAAAGACAACTCTCGAACTCTACGGTCCGCATAACTCTTCTGACGATACTGTGCTGTACGAAGCCTCTCCTGGATCAACTTTGCTCTATCTAGAGCATCATGGACTAACTCGGTCCCTATCAATCTAACCTCACCAGGCTCAAACCATCCTACGGGGGATCTACACCGCCTGCCATACAATGCCTCATACGGGGCCATCTGAATACTCGACTGATAACTGTTGTTGTAGGCAAACTTAGCAAGTGGTAGGAACTCATCCCACGAACCACCAAAATCAATCACACAAGCTCGCAACATATCCTCCAGGATCTGAATAGTGCGCTCAGACTGTCCGTCTGTCTGGGGGTGAAATGCCGTACTCAACTCAACCCGTGTACCCATCTCTCGCTGAAATGCTCTCCAAAACTGAGAAGTGAACTGAGTACCCCTGTCGGATATGATAGACACCGGGACTCCATGCAACCGAACAATCTCTCGAATAAAGATCGTTGCCAACCGCTCCGATGAGTAGGTAGTACTAACTGGAATGAAGTGAGCTGACTTGGTCAGTCTATCCACAATCACCCATACGGAATCAAACTTCCTCGCCGTCCGAGGGAGTCCAGTAACAAAGTCCATAGTGATCCTCTCCCATTTCCACTCAGGAATAACAATGCGCTGAAATACACCACCGGGCCTCTGATGCTCGTACTTAACCTACTGACAGTTGAGGCACCGTGCTACATGTCTGACAATGTCCATTTTCATCTTTCTCCACCAATAGTGCTGTTTCAAATCTTGATACATCTTAGCGGCTCCTGGATGGATAGAATACCGCGAGCTATGGGCCTCCTCCTGAATCAACTCACGAAGGCCATCAACATTGGGCACGCATATCCGGCCCTGCATCCTCAATACGCCGTCACTATCAACGGTGACATCTCTAGCATCATCATGCTGAACTCTGTCCCTCGGGATAGCCAAATGTGGATCATCATACTGGCGCTCACGAATACGATCATATAGAGATGACCGAGCTACAACACAAACCAATACCCTGCTGGGCTCTGAAATATCTAACCTCACTAGCCGATTGGCTAGCACCTGAACATCATAAGCAAGTGGCCTCTCCTCAGCTGGAATATATGCCAAGCTCCCCATACTGACCGCCTTCCGGCTCAAAGCATCGGCCACCACATTGGCCTTCCCCGGATGATATAATATAGTAATGTCATAATCCTTCAGCAACTCTAGCCATCTCCGCTGTCTCAAATTAAGGTCTTTCTGTTTGAACAAGTGCCGGAGACTACGATGGTCGGTATACACCTCACAAGACACACCGTACAAATAGTGCCTCCAAATCTTCAAGGCATGAACAATGGCGGCTAGCTCCAAGTCATGAACAGGATAGTTCTTCTCATGCAGCTTCAACTGCCGAGAAGCATAAGCAATTACCTTTCCTTCCTGCATCAACACACAACCTATCCCCACTCTCGAGGCATCACAATAAACGGTATATGAACCTGAAGCTCATGGCAATACTAACACTGGAGCTGTGGTCAAAGCTGTCTTGAGCTTCTGAAAGCTCTCCTCGCACTCATCCGACCACACGAATGGTGCACCCTTCCGGGTCAATTTAGTCAATGAAGAAGCAATGGATGAAAATCCCTGAACAAACCGGCGATAATACCCCGCCAAACCAAGAAAACTCCTGATCTCTGTAGCTGAGGACGGTCTAGGCCAACTCTGCACCGCCTCTATCTTTTTCTGATCAACCCTGAATACCATCACGAGACACCACATGTCCCAGAAATGCTACGGACTCGAGCCAAAACTCGCACTTGGAGAATTTAGCATATAGCTTCTCCTCCCTCAATCTCTGCAACACAATACTCAAATGCTGAGCATGCTCCTCCCGACTACGGGAGTAGACTAGAATGTCATCAATGAACACAATCACAAATGAATCCAAATAAGGCCCGAACACACTGTTCATCAGATGCATAAATGCTGCTGGGGCGTTGGTCAACCCAAACGACATCACAAGAAACTCATAATGACCATATCGGGTCCTGAATGCAGTCTTCATAATATCCGAGTCCCTGATCTTCAGCTGATGATAGCCTGAACGAAGATCGATCTTAGAAAACACCCTTGCACCCTGTAACTTGTCAAACAAATCATCTATGCGCGGTAGAGGGTACTTGTTCTTCACTGTCACTTTGTTCAATTGCCTATAATCAATACACATTCGCATGGAACCATCTTTCGTTTTAACAAATAATACCGGCGCACCCCACGGAGACACACTAGGACGGATGAAACCCTTATCCAGAAGTTCTTGAAGCTGCTCTTTTAGTTCTTTCAACTCGGCTGGTGCCATTCGATAAGGAGGAATGGATATGGGCTGAGTGCCCGGCACCAAGTCAATGCCAAAATCAATATCCCTGTCCGGCGGCATGCCCGGCAGGTCTGAGGGGAATACATCTGGGAAATCCCTCACAACAGGTACAGAATCAATACTAGGAGATTCAGCTCCCACATCTCTCACAAAAGCTAAGTACGATAAACACCCTTTTTCAACCATCTTCTGAGCTTTTAGGAATGAAATAACACGGCTAGGGACGAAATCGGTCGAACCCCGCCACTCAATCTGAGAAATACCAGGAATGGCCAACGTAACTGTCTTAGCATGACAGTCCAATATAGCATGGTACGAAGACAACCAGTCCATACCCAATATAACATCAAAGTCCACCATCCCCAACAATAACAAATCTGCCTGGGTCTCCAGACCCCCAATAGATATAACACAGGATCTATAGACATGATCCACAACAATCGTATCACCCACGGGGGTGGATACATGAACAGGTACATCAAGACTACCACGAGTCGCACCCAAATAACGTGCAAAATAAAAGGACACGTATGAATATGTGGACCCTGGATCAAATAGAACAGAGGCATCTCTGTGACAGACATAAATGATACCTGTAATCACTGCATCGGAGGCAACTGCATCACGCCTGTCAGGAAGTGCATAGAATCGCGCCTGGCCTCCACCAGATCTCTCCTCGCCCCTGGGGCGACCACGAGAAGACTGACCTCCACCTCTACTAGACTGAGATGGTGCTGAAGAGGAGGGCCGATCCCTCCGCCGAGTCCTCGCCCCTACGTAGTCGAGGGCAATGTCTCCTCGTGTGGCCAACCCCTCACCGCAGAAGAACCCTGGGCTGATGAAGTAGGTGCTGCACCCTGGGCTGGAAGGGCACTAAGCGATGACTGACCCTGTTGAAACCCCTGTCGACCACGACCATAAGAACCTCCGCTCTGCTCTGGGCGGCTCGAATGAGAAGGTCTAGATGAGCGACCTCTGCTCTGCTGGGAATGCCCTCTAGATGGAGCACCACCGAAACTACCAGAACTACGAGGCCTCTTGGCCTCCCGCTCCTCTCTCTCTCGGCGACGATCCGCCTCAATGGAGCGTGCCATATCAGCAACCTGCTCAAACGATGATGACAGAACTCGCTCGCCGGTCATAAGAATACGGATAGAGTAGTTGAGGCCATCAATGAACCTCCTGATCCTCTCCCTATCAGTGGGGATCATCCATGTGGCATGCCTAGCCAACTGAGTGAATCTAAGCTCATACTGAGTCACAGACATGTCGCCCTGAATCAACCACTCGAACCGGCGACGTAGCTCCTCGCGACGAGACCGAGGTACATATTTCTCTAGAAAGAGAGTAGAGAACTGCTGCCATGTGAGAGGTGCTGCTCTTGCAGGCCTACGCCTCTCAAACTCCTCCCACCAATCAAATGCGGGACCAGTGAACTGAAATGTAGTAAATGAAACTCCGCCGGACTCAAGAATACCAGCCGTACGCAACATCTTCTGACACTTATCCAAGAAACCCTGGGCATCCTCGCCCTCAACGCCACTAAAATGGGGTGGCCGAAGTCTACCAAATCTCTCAAGACGACGTTGCTCGTCATCGGGCATAACCTGAACCATATGCTCTGGAGCTGGAGCTGGTGCAGCTGGAGGAATAATCGGTGCAACCACCTGAGCGGGGACCACCTCTGGTGTCTGAAGTCCCTGAACAACCGGGTCAGGTGTGCGAGCTGCAGGGGTCTGCTGACCACCCCCTGACTGAGATGTCGCTACAGTAGCGGTAGCTGAAACTACCTGAGCCAAACCGGAACACACCGATAATATCTGAGCAAGAGTCTCCTGAAGACCAGGAATAGCAATAGATATAGTTTGGCCCTGAACTGGGGCTGCTGGAGCATCAACCATTGGGGGCTACTCCTGAACTGGTACAACGGGCGGGTCAGCTGGGACTGCCTCAGCCGCCCTACCTCTACCTCTAGCACGATCGCGCCCACGGCCTCTAACAAGTGGCAATGGAGGTCGTCCACCTCGTCCTGGTGCTCGCGTTCTCGCCATCTACGAGAGAATAGAATATGGAAGTTCAGTTCTCAGAACAACAAGATCGCACGATAGAGTTCAAGAAAAGTGAAGTTTTCCTAAAGGTTCGCAACCTCCCGAGGATAAGTACAGGCGTCCCCGTACCGATCCACAAGACTCTACTAACCGGCTCAAGACTCATGAGGCCTAGTAAACCTAGGCTCTGATACCAACTCTGTCACGACCCCAAATCCGGTCGTGATGGCGCCCAGCACATTGCTAAGCCAGCCTGACCAATCAATATAACAACGGGGCTAGAAGCTCTCTTTAGCCCATTTAAGCATATTAATTTACGAAATAACAATGATACATATAACGAAAACGGGAAACCAAGTCCCATAATACATCAACTCCCATAGACCAAGGGTCAAGAGTCATGAGCCTCTACTGAACATGAGTGTATAAAGGTTTACAAGATACCAAGTGCGGAAAGAAATGTCAATACAAAATCAAAAGACAGTAGGAAGGAATATCGGGTCCTCCGGACTCTGCAGCTACCTCGTATATCCCACAGATGTCGCCTCGCACAGCTACTGGATCACTGCTGAGAGGTACCTGGATCTGCACACAAGGTGCAGGGAGTAAAATGAGTACTGTCAGACTCAGTGGTAATAAACAAGGGTAAGACAGCGCAGATAAGAAATCCGCAATAAAGCACTATGTAAAACTATAATCAGCTACCCTGTCATAGAATCAATATTCACTGTACCTGTACCAACAAATACCAATAAATAGCATAACAGCTAGCAGATGTAGCTAAATGCAATGCAATGCATGATATGACCGCTACGGTGCGTAGCCCGACTCAAATTTTGGGTACCCGTGCTCACCGTGGGGGTTCGGACTCCGGAGGGGCTCCTACTGCCTCAAGCACATCTCATAGAGATATTCTCGCGGCGTGCGGTCCGATCCAACATATATCTCGTTGCGGCGTGCTGCCCGATCCACTACTAGTCCGCTAATATGCGCATACGACCTCGCAGTGCTCAAAACAGTTTTTGAAACTCTTTTATCATTTTTCAGTTGGAAAACAAGTAATATCAAGTTCCGGAGATTGGAATTAGCATAATAACAAAAATAGCTGCGGACTAGTAGTAAACTAGCATGTCTATATGATAAGACAATGATAACGATCCTCGCGAGATCCAATAACTGGCTCACGGCCCACATGTATACTCAACCGCCCAAGAAGGGGGTTCCTCGGCTCAAGAGTGGTCATTATCACATTATATATTTATGCAACCATCCGAGAAGGAGGTTCGACGGCTCGAGAATAGCCAATAATACAGTATCAACAGGTCGGACTAATATATAGTCTCCAGCTCATGATCGACCCCGCACTCTCAAGAGTGTGCGTGTCTCGCCGCTATACAGCGTCACAAAGTGGTATACCGGGGTTTCGAACCCGCCGGTCATCACCCACATCTATTACTCACCTCAATACGGCGCGACGACTACTCCGCAATGCCCTTGCCACGAGAATCAAGCTCCGCACGCGTAGAATCCGATCAAATACAGTAGAAATACAACAAATTAGGCCAATGGGACGACACCCAATCAATACAACTCGATTTACATCAAAATTCCCAAAGTTGTCAAAACCCGACTTTCGGTACGCTTATCGAAAAATCACGAAAGTCACATATTCAGAACCCTCATCTCAATACGAGTCTAAGCATATCAATTTTACCAAATTCGGACTCCATTTGCCCATTCAAAACCTTGATTTTCTAAAGTTCAAGCCTACGGGCTAAATCCTCCATAAATTACCCCAAATTCCTCCATTTTCATGATATAATTGCATAATATTATCAATACTAATCATAGTTTAAGTCCATAGTTGATTACCTGATGATTTCCCTTGAATTTCTCTTCAAAATCGCCCAAATCGCCTCTAAAGCCGATACCCAAATGTGTGAAATGTTCTGAAATTTTTCTAACTTCTGATACACTTAACTTACAGCGATTTTCGCTTCTGCGGAAGAATTTCCGCTCCTACGAGTCCGTATCCGCGACCAAAGGGTCGCTTCAGCGATTCCAGGCCTAGCCGGCCAATTCCGCTTCTGCGAGGAAAGGACCGCTTATGCGCGTCCGCTTCCGCGATTAAACCTCCGCTTCTGCGAAAACATCCGCTCCTGCGCTCCTCAGTCCGCTCCTGCGGACTCGCCCAGGCGGTCAAGAATCCGCTTCTGCAGACCTTCCCATTTTCTTCTCGTCCGCTTCTGCGATCACTGACTCGCACCAGCGACGCCGCTTCAGCGGAAAGGATTCCGCTTCTGCGATGCCAAGCGCTCCTGCGCTCCTCAGTCCGCTCCTGCGGACTCGCCTCCGCGCCCACATTTCCGCAGGGGCGAATAGGACAGAACCAGGACTCTTCAACCTGCAATTTCCATGATTTTCTTCCGTTTAACCATCCGAAAACACCTCGAGGCCCCCGGGACCCCATCCAAACACACCAACACCTTCTAATACCTTATTCAAACTTGCTCAAATCCTCAAAACACGTCTAACAACATCAAAACCCATAATTCGTATCAAATTCAAGCCTAAATTCCTTAAAACATTCCGAATTACACATTCAATCAAAAACCCGACCAAACGACGTCCGAATGACCTGAAATTTTGCAGGCACATCCAAAATCACCTAACGAAGCTACTGCAACTGTCGGAATTCCATTTCGACCCCCGGATCAAAATCTCACCTACCGTTCGGATTTCGCCAAAATTCAACCTTAGCCAATTCAAGCCTATTTCTACACCGGGCCTCCAAATTCAATTCCGATCGCTCCCCTAAGTCACAAATCACCTCCCGGAACTAACCGAATCATCGGAATCCGATTCCGAGCCCTCTAACCAAATAGTCAACTCCGGGTTGACTTTCCTTATTCAAGTTTCCTTCAAAAAGGCTATATGCCTCATTTTCAATCCAATTCACTCCTAACTCACCCGATAGGCTCTGATACCAAGTTTGTCACGCCCCAAATCGAGGGACATGACCGGCGCCTGACTAGGTAGCCCAGTCAAGCGGACCTGGGTGCCTTTCATTCCCACGTGTTACCCATGTGTTGATTATTTCTCATTAACCAAATACCTTACCAATTATAACTGATTTCACAATATACAAACATAACCATGCGAGTGATTCATTAACAAGTTTACAGTTTTTACAACGCCCAACATAATATATACATGAGCCTCGAATCCCACAGTTTACATGTCTACGGAACCTCTAGGATACAAAGGACGATACAATACTTGCCGGTAATAAGGCTCCGGCTATACCTTACACAAAATCAAAATAAAGTCTAAACAAGAGTGGCATGAACCACACAAGGCCCCGAGGAAGAAAGGGGCTCACCAAAACGGGCAGAGGAAGGAGAAGGATACTACTGCCGATGAGCTGAAGTGCCTGCTACTGATCCACCTACAATCATGACACGAATGTAGCGCCCCCGGCAAAAGGGACGTCAGTACACTTGAATTGTACTGGTATGTATGGACAAACTTTGTCCCAAGTAAACTCAAGCCATTAAATTACATCAAAACTAATCAACCCAGCCAACCATGTTTTCCACCTTTTACTCATTTCAGATAAGCCTCAACACAAGCACGTTCAAGGTCAACAAATAGAACAACAACCAATCAACCACATAAATTGCAAGTAGTCAAACATAGGGGCAATCAGTGCCCCCCAGGTTGCAAACTCTCCTGTTGTCTCCTTTCACAATTTCATATCATTGATTTTTGTATCAATTTTCAATAGCGATTTCGATCGCTTTCCATCCTTATTACCCCTGACCACCCTTATTACCTCGGCCACCCTTATCACCCCAACCCACACCTTATTTCCTCATGTTGCGGCGCGTAACCCGATCCCACCTTACAGTTTAAAACACAACAATTTCAAACAGCAGATAAGGCACTACACACAATTTCAACAAGTTCAAATAAGCAACTTGCACATTGTTTCATGTTCTCAATTACTTATCAAGCCAATATCACAACCAAGTTACAATATTTCCATAATCAAGAATATTCACACAAGTATGTTCAACAATTTTCCACAATTCAGGTGTTTCATCTCTTTCCACAATAAACCAATTCTCAAGTGTTTCGTTTCTTTTCCACAAGGTGCCATATAGGCCATCATAACCATTATTCATAATTCTTTATCCAATTCAACTCTCATTTACCTTTCGGTTCATAGTCCATACCACATCACTCATATTTCAACAACAACTTTGAATATCCAACAACAACATCAAGAATTTCACACAATTTGTCAAATTAACACTAACCAAACAAATTTCACACATATAGGCGATTTCACAAGAATCAAAATTAGCCATACATACCTCGAAGAGCTTTTCCTTAAGTTACTACAACATTCCGAAAAGTCTAGCAACTTCAATCTATTTTGAGACATAGCAAAATTGAGTAACAATTAGAAAGATATTCATGGTTTCCGCTCATTTGAGCATTCTATCAAACACTAGATGAGCATCTTGATTTTAAATCCCCTTTTCAAGACTTCCTTCATTCCCTAACCCAATCTTTAGTTATTTAAGTTAAACAATCTTCCCATAAACCTAAGTTCTACATGCATGTATACACAATACTAATAAACCCAAGAATCATACCTCAATAACTCATCTTATACACCAAACTCGAAATTAAACCCTAGGGTATAGAATCTTACCTCTTAGATGAAGAACTTGCTATTGGGTTCTTGATTCTTGAAGATTGATGCAAGATTTGGACGATTTAGATGTTGGGTTCCTCCTTCTCTCTCTAAAATACTCTCACCTCTCTCTAAAATCAGTAAGAAATGACCCCAAAATGAACCCCAAAGCCTATATATTGAAATGGGGTCGGGTTATAAAAATTAGAAGAATTAACTCGGCATCTCGGGTTCAGTTTGCGACAGGAATGCGACCGCAAAGTGAGAAATGCGATGCATTATGCGGTCGCAGAATTGACACAGGATTTTATTTTCCAGCCTTTGGTAATTTGATCATAACTTTGTGTAGGAATGTCCAAATGACGAACGGTTTGAAGCGTTGGAAACTAGACTCAAAGGGCTTTCATTTGATATGATATTCACCACATAAAACCTTATACATAATTATCTATGGTCATTTAAAGTGGAGCCTTGTGTGAATCCATTTGGAATTTTGGCCTATTTCGAAAATTTTCCTATTTGGCTTACACTTGGGCTTTCATTTGGACCTCATATCACTTACCATAAGACTCATACTCATATTTAGCAAGTCTAATTGATGTCCATAATGTTCATAGCACATAAAATATAATAATTAGCCTACGTGGCACCACAGAATCCTATATTACTTAGCGAAATTTTCTGGGGCCTTACATTCTCCCCCCTTAGGATCATTCGTCCTCGAATGAGGAGTATAGTCTTTCCCAAACACTTTAACATCATACATCTCTTTTCTAACCTACCTTCAGTCTCAAAATTTTCACTAACTCCTAAATTTTTCAGAAATTTCGACAGAGTTTCCTTTGTAACTAGGCCTATCCACCTGCCAGAGAATCACTAAAATCTTCTTATCCACACATCCACAACTGTACATAGCACCACAATGTATATATCCACAATCATAATCCCAGTATTACAAGAACTACATTAACATATGGATACCAGAACATGGATTGCACAGTTTTACATCAAAATACCTATATGGTACATTCCAAGTCAAAACTAGCTAGTATTCAATCAAACGAAAGTACTTTCCTTCCACAACACATTTATCCTTCCACACGACATTATTGACTTACAAGCATTGTCATAACACCTTCTCAGAAGTAATATCAACTCCCAAAAATACATAACAAGGATGACAGATAAACATCTTGCATGAGATAACTATCCATTGACTTTACATTTTGATAACTTCCAATGTACAATTTACACTCCACTGGATATTGCAATTCATGATAACAACAATAACCCACAATTCCATAACTTGACACCATACCATCAAGGATATCAGTTCATACTAGACAAACAATCATGTGTTCATAATAGTCCTTACCAACCATTAATGTAATCGCAAAGGTGTTCTTCAACAAGAATATAATTTCATTTCAATCAACAGTCCATATGAAGTCAAGCCATCATGAGTCTTGCTATTAGTGCATAATATAGGATATTACCATGATCATATAGTTCAATCAAGTCAATTCATACCCACAATTTTTTTTTCATCACTATCTTCTTAGACATAAGCATATGGAAACACAAAGTACATGAGGAAAAGTTACGGGGAATATCATACACCTATTGCAACCTAATGTGTAATACAGTCATGTTACCTTTATTATCAACTCACATAACATTTTCAGGGGTACACTCACATTAAACCCTTGATGACCCTTAATAGTTACCCTAAGATGTGATACCATAAACTGACCATAACTTTATCTATCCAATATATATGTGATCACACTATGAAGCTTTATATTTGACTTGTCTGAACTTACAATACCCAATGGATCTAATACAACGAGGAACAACAGAGTTCAAGATCAGACTGGAGTTCTTCAAGAATCCATTAATGCACTGGGTAGAGTACTATATGAGGTCGTATACTAAGAGACACAAAATGTTACTACTAACAATACTGACATGGTTAATCATTGTGACTACCTCAATTAATACATAAATGAGGAATGGGAGTAAGTAGTACATGGGAAATAGGAATCATTAAGGAGGAATACTCAAGCACGTGAACCACTCATTTCCTAAAGTGTAGGAAAAATCCGTCGACCCCGAATAGGAATACTCTAGCACCTTGAATGTGATATGGGATTCAAAATACACGAAGTTGAATTACACTCTTAACATTACTTGACACACAAAATCTATGCCACAAGCCTATAAGGATGAAAAGAATTGAACGCTTATGAGATTACCATATTCTAGACAACTTAACACTTCTTGGTAATTGATCATATACGAGGAAACTAAAAACTACGACAATTGTTTTTCATTCAAATCAACATGTTCATGATATGTACAAAAATCCGAAGTCATCTAATCTCAACCTTTCACGAGTGAAACTCAATAGCTAGGAAATCTTGATATTGGGACAAAAGCATGAATTTGTTAGATGGTTCTAATAGTTAACACGACGCTCCAGGGAGAAGGCAAATCTAGCCAAGAAGGTGAGATACCAAGGGTAGTAAAACTCTCCACACATGACAACGACATAGTCCAAGATTCTAGAAGTTGAGGGTATAAAGAAAACCAAACTCAATGAGACATTGCACAATAATCACTGAAGGTTTGCAAATGTTCATGAAGAGATCTCCATAGGTTTTGACTCGAAAAAGGAAGTGTCATAGTGATACATAGAAGGCACGTTCTCTCATGGTTATCGTACAAGTGTTGGGTACTAGCACAACGACTTCACCAAATAAGGAGTACAATTAACACATTGTGGAGACATGAAGAGAGAATAATCATTCGTTATGTGTTGGACATGCCTATGCTATACTATCTTCCAAACTGCAATACAATTCTACATCACGGGCAACCACAATATTAGAAACCAAGTGAGCTACTTACTACGGGATATCTCAAGTGGAAACAAAAATTATGGCGACACAAGGTCTTCCTATGATGGGATATGAGGATCTCAATTTTCAGAAAAACTTTATGCACACAGTGACCATTTAAATTGACATGTACTTGTAGGATAAGTGTGGATGCATGCTTTCACGTTTCTTGATAGTAAGAAGGTTTTCATGATGTTACTCGTAAGAGAGTAGATTGGTTGATTAAGCCATATAAGCCACACACAACTAAGTAAAAGAGTGACTCGAGAAGGATCACAAATCTTGGATACTTTGCATGGAACTTGACACCACATGTACAAACTTTATGATGGTGCATGTGCATGAACTGTTTTGTAATTTAGATTCTTTTTAAGAACATATCTATGCAAGGACAAGGAAATTATAAGGGTTTAACAAAAGCTTTAAACAATCACCACATTACCAAATAAAATGGATCACATAGTTTTCACATAAGTTCCATACCTATAGGATGCATATCATAGCCCTTCCGTAGGGTTCACATATCAGATTATACACCTATGTGCTTCATACAATAATAAGGAAATCACAATTACGAATCAAACACATTAAATGATCACCACATTATCAAATAAAAGAATCATGCCATTTTCACGTATATTTGTCCATCGACTCTTAGGGCCATAATTATCACATCAGACTTGGCACTAGGCCACATTTCATAACACAATCTCTTCTTCCTCGCATTTCACATCATTTTCTCATATTTCACATCAACATCATAATCGGTTTCATATTCCCTCATGTCACAAGTATCACCAGGTACAATTTCATTTCGAGTTCTCGACACATTGTCTACATTTTGTTTCTCAAAAGCATTTGACTTATTTCAACATCTCTATACATAGAGGACATCACATGGTTTTATTTAATGTATGCGGCTTCAATTTCAATTTAAGGCCTTCACAATTCAATGCATGATTCATACCCCTTGCACCCATTTTATGTTGTCAATAATAGCACATTGATCATATTGGAATGCATCTTTCACAAACATCGGGTCACAACACCAATTCATGTAAAGTATCAATCACAACAAGAATCCAAAGTTCAATCTTACCACATTTACACATTCACTTTCTTTGCTTCCAAATATCTTTGTATATTACCATCAACTAGTCACAATCAATCAAATTCTTTTGGTACACATAAGAACAGTTTGGAAGAATCAACCATAACAAGTTTTCTCACAAAATTTGGCATCAAAATATCTATTTAAACTTGACTTGGAAGTCTAGTCATTTTAGCACATAGTTCACATTCTATACATATCCTCATCTACTAAGAATAATATATTAAACAAATGAAGAAGTGCCTCCTACATATATTTTCACAGCAATAATTCGCTTAACATAACAAAACGGGTACTGCATAAATTATATTTTAAACCTACAACATTTACGCGGACACCATGGAAGCTTAATTTCTAAGAGACGGGGTTTTAGCCGTACATATTGATGATATACTACATGATCTGGTGGTGCAGTGATATTAGTGGGAACAAGGGTACTCTCTTAAACAACAAGTTCTACCAATCACTCCATGGCTCAACACGTTCTTCTAACAAGTCCTTGGGTGATCCACTTGGACTCAATGGTGAGATAAATCTCACCTTACATGCTTCAAATTCACATATTATGGTATCAAAATTACCAATATTGAGGGTAATACTTAGAGAGGAAATTAGCTCCATATCTTGAGCCATATCGCACGATCTAGAATATCAAAGAAATGGGTAAATTCCTAAATGCCCGTGCAGCCCCCAACTTATATGATGTGGTCGACAACACACCGATAAGAAGGGCACTACTAGACACGGCTCCGAGACATCCTAGGACACTTTAAAACCTTAGGCTCTGATACCAAGTTTGTCACGCCCCAAATCGAGGGACATGACCGGCGCCTGACTAGGTAGCCCCAGTCAAGCGGACCTGGGTGCCTTTCATTCCCACGTGTTACCCCTGTGTTGATTATTTCTCATTAACCAAATACCTTACCAATTATAACCGATTTCACAATATACAAACATAACCATGCGAGTGATTCATTAACAAGTTTACAGTTTTTACAACGCCCAACATAATATATACATGAGCCTCGAATCCCACAGTTTACATGTCTACGGAACCTCTAGGATACAAAGGACTATACAATACTTGCCGGTAACAAGGATCCGGCTATACCTTACACAAAATCAAAATAAAGTCTAAACAAGAGTGGCATGAACCACACAGGGCCCCGAGGAAGAAAGGGGCTCACCAAAACGGGCAGTGGAAGGAGAAGGATATTACTGCCGATGAGCTGAAGTGCCTGCAACTGATCCACCTACAATCATAACACGAATGTAGCGCCCCGGCAAAAAGGGACGTCAGTACACTTGAATTGTACTGGTATGTATGGACAAACTTTGTCCCAAGTAAACTCAAGCCATTAAATTACATCAAAGCTAATCAAGCCAGCCAACCATGTTTTCCACCTTTTACTCATTTCAGATAAGCCTCAACACAAAGCACGTTCAAGGTCAACAAATAGAACAACAACAAATCAACCACATAAATTGCAAGTAGTCAAACATAGGGGCAATCAGTGCCCCCCAGGTTGCAAACTCTCCTGCTGTCTCCTTTCACAATTTCACATCATTAATTTTTGTATCAATTTTCAATAGCGATTTCGATCGCTTTCCATCCTTATTACCCCTGACCACCCTTATTACCTCGGCCACCCTTATCACCCCAACCCACACCTTATTTCCTCATGTTGCGGCGCGCAACCCGATCCCACCTTACAGTTTAAAACACAACAATTTCAAACGGCAGATAAGGCACTACACACAATTTCAACAAGTTCAAATAAGCAACTTGCACATTGTTTCATGTTCTCAATTACTTATCAAGCCAATATCACAACCAAGTTACAATATTTCCATAATCGAGAATATTCACACAAGTATGTTCAACAATTTTCCACAATTCAAGTGTTTCATCTCTTTCCACAATAAACCAATTCTCAAGTGTTTCGTTTCTTTTCCACAAGGTGCCATATAGGCCATCATAACCATTATTCATAATTCTTTATCCAATTCAACTCTCATTTACCTTTCGGTTCATAGTCCATACCACATCACTCATATTTCAACAACAACTTTGAATATCCAACAACAACATCAAGAATTTCACACAATTTGTCAAATTAACACTAACCAAACAAATTTCACACATATAGGTGATTTCACAAGAATCAAAATTAGCCATACATACCTCGAAGAGCTTTTCCTTAAGTTACTACAACGTTCCGAAAATTCTAGCAACTTCAATCTATTTTGAGACATAGCAAAATTGAGCAACAATTAGAAAGATATTCATGGTTTCCGCTCATTTGAGCATTCTATCAAACACTAGATGAGCATCTTGATTTTAAATCCCCTTTTCAAGACTTCCTTCATTCCCTAACCCAATCTTTAGTTATTTAAGTTAAACAATCTTCCCATAAACCTAAGTTGTACATGCATGTATACACAATACTAATAAACCCAAGAATCATACCTCAATAACTCATCTTATACACCAAACTCGAAATTAAACCCTAGGGTATAGAATCTTATCTCTTAGATGAAGAACTTGCTATTGGGTTCTTGATTCTTGAAGATTGATGCAAGATTTGGATGATTTAGATGTTGGGTTCCTCCTTCTCTCTCTAAAATACTCTCACCTCTCTCTAAAATCAGTAAGAAATGACCCCAAAATGAACCCCAAAGCCTATATATTGAAATGGGGTCGGGTTATAAAAATTAGAAGAATTAACTGGGCTTCTCGGGTTCAGTTTGCGACAAGAATGCGACCGCAAAGTGAGAAATGCGATGCATTATGCGGTCGCAGAATTGACACAAGATTTTATTTTCCAGCCTTTGGTAATTTGATCATAACTTTGTGTAGGAATGTCCAAATGACGAACGGTTTGAAGCGTTAGAAACTAGACTCAAAGGGCTTTCATTTGATATGCTATTAACCACATAAAACCTTATACTTAATTATCTATGGTCGTTTAAATTGGAGCCTTGTGTGAATCCATTTGGAATTTTGGCCTATTTCGAAAATTTTCCTATTTGGCTTACACTTGGGCTTTCATTTGGACCTCATATCACTTACCATAAGACTCATACTCATATTTAGCAAGTCTAATTGATGTCCATAATGTTCATAGCACATAAAATATAATAATTAGCCTACGTGGCACCACAGAATCCTATATTACTTAGCGAAATTTTCTGGGGCCTTACAGTAACCCTCTCCCGAACAATTACCAAAAACTCCTAAAACATCATACAAACTTGTTCCAATCATTGACATGCATCAAACAATGCCAAGACCATCAAATTACATCGAATTCAAGCCTAAGTTCTTCTAAAACTTCCAAAACACGCATTTAATCAAAAACCCAACCAAACCACGTCCGAATGACCTGAAATTTTGTAGACATATCCAAAATCACATAACGAAGCTACAGAAATTGTCGGAATTCCATTCCGACCCCCGGATCAAAATCTCACCTACCGTTCGGATTTCGCCAAAATTCGACCTTAGCCAATTCAAGCCTAAAACTACACCGGACCTCCGAATTCGATTCTGATTGCTCTCCTAAGTCATAAATGAACCCCCGAAACTAGTCGAATCATCCAATTTCCATTCCAAGCTGTCTAACTCATCGGTCAACATTCGGTTGACTTTTCCAACCTATTCTTCTCGTAAAGAGATTTATGGCCTCATTTCTATTCTAATTCTCACCGATTTGCTTCTAACTCTCCAAACACATATAAATTAGCATATTGAAGTATTAAATGAAGAAAACGGTCCCCCAATCAAATTTTGATAGTATATGCATAGATAATCATATTAGTAGACGGGTCTATACGGTTTCTATAGGCCGATGTGTCCCTAGTATGAACGTATGACATTACTCCCAATCAAATTTTTATAGTATATGCATAGGTAATCATATTAGTAAACGGGCCTATACGGTTGCTATAGGCCGATGCATATGAACCTAGTATATGAATGAAATTATATTCATTGACGGTCAATTAGTAAATAACAACCACGATATATAAATGGAAGGTCCTATGACTACTACCGTATTAGTCAAATAGACTTATGTGGTTGTCGTAGGCCGATGCGTATGGCCCTAGTATGAACGTATGACATTACACCCAATCAAATTTTGATAGTATATGCATAGGTAATCATATTAGTAAATAGCCTATATGATTGCTATAGGTTGATGCGTATGGCCCTAGTATATGAATGAAATTATATTCATAGACGGTCAATTACTAAATAACGACCACGATATATAGACAGAAGGTCCTATGACTACAACCGTATTAGTCAAATGGACTTATGTGGTTGTCGTAGGGCGAAACGTACGACCTTAGTATGAACGTATGACATTACTCCTAATCAATTTTTGATGGACTTATGTGGCTGTCGTAGGCCGATGCGTCCTACTACAATCGTATTATATTTATCCCAGTCTGTTATGACTACAATCGTATTTGTCAAATGGACTTATGTCGTATTAGTTAAATGGACGTATGTGGTTGTGGTAGGACGATGTGTCCTAGTATATGAATGAAATTGTATTCATTAACGGTCAATTACTAAATAACAACCACGATATATAAACGGAAGGTCCTATGACTACAATCGTATTAGTCAAATGGACTTATGTGGTTGTCGTAGGCCAATGCGTCCTAGTATTTGAATGACATTACTCCGAATCAAATTTTGATAGTATATGCATAGGTAATCATATTAGTAAATAGGCCTATACAGTTGCTCTAGGCCGATGCGTATGGCCCTAGTATATGAATAAAATTATATTCATTGATGGTCAATTACTAATTAACAACCATGATATATAAACGGAAGGTCCTATGTCTACAACCATATTAGTCAAATAGACTTATGTGGTTTTCGTAGGCCGATGCGTATGACCCTAGTATGAACATATGACATTACTCCCAATCAAATTTTGATAGTATATGCATAGATAATCATATTAGTAAACGGTCCTATACGATTTCTATAGGCCGATGCGTCCCTAGTATAAATGTATGACATTACTCCCAATCAAAATTTGAATAGTATATGCATAGGTAATCATATTAGTAAACGGACCTATACGGTTGCTATAGGCCGATGCGTATGACCCTAGTTTATGAATGAAATTATATTCATAGATGGTCAATTACTAAATATCAACCACGATATATAAAAGGAAGGTTCTATGACTATAACCGTATTAGTCAAATAGACTTATGTGGTTGTCGTAGACCGATGCGTATGGCCGTAGTATGAACGTATGACATTACACACAATGAAATTTTTATAGTAAATGCAAAGGTAATCATATTTGTAAATGTGCCTATATAGTTGCTATAGGCCTAGGCCGATGCGTCCTAATATATGAATGAAATCATATTCATTCATGATCAATTACTAAATAACAACCATGATATATAAACGGATGGTCCTATGACTACAAATGTATTAGTCAAATGGACTTATGTGGTTGTCGTAGGCCGATGCGTCCTGCTACAATCGTATTACATTACTCCCAATCAATTATGACTACAATTGTATTAGTCAAATGGACTTATGTGGTTGTCGTAGGCCGATGTGTCCTACTACAATCGTATTAATTTACTCCCAATCTGTTATGACTACAATCGTATTAGTCAAATCGACTTATGTGGTTGTCGTTGGCCGATGCATCCTAGTATATGAATAAAATCATATACATTCTCGGTCAATTACTAAATAACAACAACGATATATAAATGGAAGGTCCTATTACTACAATCGTGCCTATATGGTTGCTATAGGCCGATGCGTATGGCCCTAGTATATGAATGAAATTATATTCATTGTTGGTCAATTACTAAATAACAAAAACGATATATAAACGGAAGGTCCTATGTCGACAACCGTATTAGTGAATGGACTTATGTGGTTGTCGTAGGCCCATACGTATGACCCTATTATGAACGTATAACATTACTCCCAATAAAATTTTGATAGTATATGCATAGGTAATCATATTAGTAAACGGGCCTATACGGTTGCTATAGGCCGATGTGTATGGCCCTAGTATATGAATGAAATTATATTCATAGACGGTCAATTACTAAATAACAACCACGATATATAAATGGAAGGTCCTATGACAACAACCGTATTAGTCAAATGAAATTACGTGGTTGTCGTAGGCTGATACGTATGGCCCTAGTATGAACGTATGACATTACTCCTCATCAAATTTTCATAGTATATGCATAGGTAATCATATTAGTAAACAGGCCTATATGTGTAACGACCCGACCGGTCGTTTTTGAACTTCACGCCCTGATCCCCAATTTAACTATAGGTAATCATATTGTAGGGTTAGGCCCTAGGTTATATAGTTGGCCAAAGGATTGTTGTCCCATGACATTACTCCTAGTCAAATATAAACATTACTCCTAATCAAATTTTGATAGTATATGCATAGCTAATCATATTAGTAAATGGGCCTATATGGTTGCTATGGCGTCCTAGTATGAACGTATGACATTACTCCTAATCAAATTTTGATAGTATATGCATAGGTAATCATATTAGTAAACAGGCCTATACGGTTGCTTATCGTATTTGTCAAATAGACTTATGTGGTTGTCGTAGGCCGATGTGTATGGCCCTAGTATGAACGTATGACATTACTCCTACTCAAATTTTGATAGTATATGCATAGGTAATCATATTAGTAAACAGGCCTATACGGTTGCTATAGGCCGATGCGTATGGCCCTAGTATATGAATTAAATTATATTCATATAGAGTCAATTACTAAATAACAACCACGATATATAAATGGAAGGTCCTATGACTACAACCGTATTAGTCAAATGGACTTATGTGGTTGTCGTAGGCCGAAGACCGATGCGTATGACCTTAGTATGAATGTATGACATTACTCCTAATTAATTTTGATAGTATATGCATAGGTAATCATGTGGTTGTCGTATGCCGAAGCGTATGGACCTAGTATGAACGTATGACATTACTCCCAATCAAATTTTGATAGTATATGCATAGGTAATCTTATTAGTAAAAAGGCATATACGGTTGCTATAGGACGATGCGTATGGCCCTAGTATATGAATGAAATTATATTCATTGATGGTCAATTACAAAATAACAACCACGATATATAAACGGATGGTCCTATGACAACATCCGTATTAGTCAAGTGGACTTATGTGGTTGTGTAGGCCGATGCGTATGACCTTAGTATGAACGTATGACATTACTCTCAATCAAATTTTGATAGTATATGCATAGGTAATCATATTAGTAAACGGGCCTATACGGTTGCTATAGGCTAATGCGTATGGCTCTAGTATATGAATGAAATTATATTCATTGACGATCAATTACTAAATAACAACCACGATATACAAACGGAAATGCATATGTAATCATATTAGTAAATGGGCTTATACGGTTGCTATAGGCCGATGCTTATGGCCATAGTATGAACGTATGACATCACTCCTAATCAAATTTTAATAGTATATCATAGGTAATCATATTAGTAAACGGGCTTATACGGTTGCTATAGGCCAATGCCTATAGCCCTAGTATATGAATGAAATTATATTCATAGACGGTCAATTACTAAATAACAACCACGATATTTAAATGGAAGGTCCTATGACTACAACCGTATTAGTCAATGGACTAATGTGGTTGTCGTAGGCCGATGCGTCCTTGTATGAATGTATGACATTACTCCCAATACGATATATAAACGGAAGTTCCTATGACTACAATCGTATTAGTCAAATGGACTTATGTGGTTGTCATAGGCAGATGCTTCCTAGACCACGATATATAAACGGAAGGTCCTATGACTATAACCGTATTAGTCAAATCGACTTATGTGGTTGTCGTAGGTCGATGCGTATAGCCCTAGTATGAACGCATGACATTAATCTCAATCAAATTTTGATAGTATATGCATAGGTAATCATACTAGTAAACAGGCCTATACGGTTTCTATGGGCGGATGTGTATGGACCTAGTATATGAATGAAATTGTCTTCATAGACGGTCAATTACTAAATAACGACCACGATGTATAAACCGATGCATATGGCGCTAGTATATGAATGAAATTATACTCATTGACGGTCAATTACTAAATAACAACCATGATATATAAACGGAAGGTCCTATGACTACAACCGTATTAGTCAAGTGGACTTATGTGGTTGCGTAGGCCAATGCGTATGACCTTAGTATGAACGTATGACATTACTCTAATAAACGGAAGGTCCTGTGAATACAATCGTATTAGTCCAATGGACTTATGTGGTAGTTGTAGGCCGATGTGCCCTAGTATATGAATGAAATTATATTCTTTCACGGTCAATTACAAAATAACAACCACGATATTTAAATGGAAGGTCCTATGACTACAATCGTATTAGTCCAATGGACTTATGTGGTTGTCGTAGGCCGATGCGTCCTAGTATATGAAAGAAATAATATTCATAGATCGGGATCGTGATGGCGCCTACTCGTGGTAGCTAGGCAAGCCACTGTATTTATACTATCCTGTTTTTAACACAATTTTAATTAAATAAATGCGGAATACTTTATCGAAATAGAAATAACTAATTACAAGATGAAAATCATACCGAAATCCTCTACCCAAGACGTGGAGTCACCAACTCACGAACTACTACTGAATACTACACATAAAAGTTTGAAAGAAATATAACATAATTCTGTTTGTCTCGGAACAAAGAGACTACAGCTAGTAACATAAATAAAGAGAGAGACGTCGGGCTTGCGGACGTCTGCAAGCTACCTCGGTCTCAACTTGTCACGACCCCAAATCCGGTCGTGATGGCGCCCAGCACACTGCTAGGCCAGCCCGACCAATCAACAACAATCATAGAGCTATGAGCTCGCCTTATCCCATTCAAACATAACAATTGTAAATTAACAGTATTGGATATATCAAAAACGGGGAAACCAAGTCCCAACGCATACCAACTCCCATAGACCGAAGGGTCAAGAGTCCTGAGCCTCTACAGAACATAAGTGTAATACGGTTTACAACCAAAGCTCGGAGCGGAAAGAAATAACAATACATAATCAAAGACAGTAGGAAGGGATATCGGGTCCTGCGGACGTCGGCAGCTACCTCGAAGTCTCCACAGAACGGGGATAATAAAGCAGTTGCGACAGCTCAACTGCCCTTCTGAACCTGTATATCTGCACACAAAAAAAAATGCAGGGGAGTGGGGTGAGTATATTTCAACTCGGTGAGCAGCAATAATAAATAATAACTGGAAGTAAGAACTCCTGTACTGTCACTAAACAGTTCTAAGGCAAACCCCCACGGGTAAGTCATCACTACAATGAGTTCTCTGATCTCCAGTCCATATCCATCTCAACTGGGTCCCACACTGACCACATCCTCACTCGTACCACTACAGTGTACATCCATCTCAATATATAGAGACATATACATTTGTCTATAACACATAAGTATTTACGTATTTATAAGGATATTAATAAGTATAATATAGGTACATATATCGATATGTATAAGTATAATGCTGCGGTGTGCAGCCCGCTCCAATACATATAACGTCGCGGCGTGCAGCCCGCTCCATTTAACGTCGACGACGCTCACTGGGGGTGTATACAGACTTCGGAGGGGCTCCCTAGGCCCAAGCGCTATGGTGCTATGGCGTGCAGCCAGGTCCACCATATATCACTGCGGCGTGCAGTACGATCCAATATATATATATATATATACATGTATAATTATACTGCTGCGGCGTGCAGCCCGATCCCATAATATACCAGCGCTCACTGGAATGTGTGCAGACTCAGACTCCGAAGGGGCTCCTACAGCCCAAGCGCAATAATACTGCGGCGTGCAGTCCGTCCCACATGTATATTACATGTATATTACATGTATATTAATGCGGCGTGCAGTCCGATCCAATATATATATACTTCTGCGGCGTGCAGCCCGATCCAATATAGGTATATATATATAATACCTCATAATGGGTCCTCGACCCTATCCCAGTCAGTATATACTTGGCCTCTCGGGCCCAATATAATATATCACAGTGGGTCCTTGACCCTGTCTCAGTCAATATAGACTTGGCCTTTCAGGCCCAATATAACATCTCATAGTGGGTCTTTGACACTGTCTCAGTCAATATAGACTTGGCCTTTCAGGCCCAATATAACATCTCATAATGGGTCTTTGACACTGTCTCAGTCAATATAGACTTGGCCTTTCAGGCCCAATATAACATCTCATAGTGGGTCTTTGACACTGTCTCATCTCAATCGGTATAGACTTGGCCTCTCAGGCTCAATATAATATATCACAGTGGGTCCTTGACCCTGTCTCAGTCAATATAGACTTGGCCTTTCAAGCCCACTCAGCTAGAACAGGGAATTCCACCCTAGGTAATCTCTCTCAATGTACACATCTAGTACGGGCTCATATTATGCTATACAGCTAGAGCTACGGCTGAGTGTATGTTTCCAACATGATATAAGGGTCACCTAGCTCTATAGGTTCCCTAATGCTCTACAGATCGGCACAAGGCCCCAAACATGGCTATCAGCCCAATTGCACAGTTATAAACTTATTATCAGTCATAACACACAGTATACTATTAGTCGGGAAGGACTAAGTCCGAACCCCCAATCACAATGTCACCACGCCCGTCATAGAACGCGTATTTCATCTCAATATAGCACTGTGAAGTGCTAGTACGGGGTTTCAAACCCTCAGTACATTATTTACTACTACCACTCACCTCGATCCGATAGAAGCCTTAATCCGCCTTGCGCTCGCCTCGCAATTCAATCACCTCGAATGCCGAATCTGCTCAAAATCAATGAGAATACATCAATATAGGCTAATTAAACACAACCCATTCGAAATAACTCAATTTACATCAAAATTCCCAAAGTTGCCAAAACCCGAGCCCCGGGCCCACATTCCGAAAATTTACGAAATTCACATTTCGGAACCCTCGTCTCGCCACGAGTCCATACATATAAAATTTACCAAAATCGGACTCCGTTTGCCCACTCAAATCGGTGTTTTTCTTCAATTTAGGCTTAGGGCTCAAACCCACATTTAATCTCCCATTTACAGAGAATTAACCATGGATTTCATGTTAAAATGATGTAATTAAGCCACAAAACTTACCTCCAACGAAACCCCGATGATTTCCCAGCAATCTCCCGTCAATTTCTTCTCTTGGAACTCAAAAATGGAGTTTTGGGGTATGAAACCCGCGACTGGTTCTGTTCTGAACTTAAACTCACTGCCAGGCCAATTAACCCTGCGCGATCGCAGCCTTTGGCACGCGATCGCGATGCACAAATCCCTGGGGCCTGATTTTTCCTCTACGCGATCGCAGCCTTTGGCACGCGATCGCAGTGAACAACAGAAGATCCCTACGCGATCGCAATTCCACCCACGCGATCGCATAGCATCCGGACTTGACCTTACGCGATCGCAGACATCACCACGCGATCGCGATGCACAACCAGTCGACCTTACGCGATCGCATCACACCTCCCGCGATCGCGATGAACAAATCTTCCGGCCTCACTCCAATACTCTACGCGATCGCAGTCTCACCCTTGCGATCGCATAGCTTCCCAGTTTTACCCTACGCGATCGCATGCCCCAGGCTCGCGATCGCGATGAACAAAAATTCTCTGCAATTATTGCAGCAGAACAGCAGTGCCTTTTGGCACAAATTGGTCCGTTTGGACCCCCGAATTCATCCCGAGGCCCCCGGGACACCAACGAAAACCACCAACATACCCTAAAACACGATACAAACTTGCTCCAATCATAAAAACACCATCCTAAACATCAAAATCACCAATTACACACGGATTCAAGCCTAAATTCCTTAAAACTTTCCGAATTACACATTCGATCAAAAACCCGACCAAACGACGTCCGAATGACCTGAAATTTTGCAGGCACATCCAAAATCACCTAACGAAGCTACTGCCACTGTCGGAATTCCATTCCGACCCCCGGATCAAAATCTCACCTACCGTTCGGATTTCGCCAAAATTCAACCTTAGCCAATTCAAGCCTATTTCTACACCGGGCCTCCAAATTCAATTCCGATTGCTCCCCTAAGTCATAAATGATCCCTCGAAACTAGTCGAATCATCAGAATCCGATTCCGAGCACTCTAACTCAATAGTCAACTCTAGGTTGACTTTCCATATTCAAGTTTCCTTCAAACATGCTATTTGCTTCATTTTTCAATTCAATTCACTCATAACTCACCCGATAGGTTCTAACACTGATATGAAAGCATAAAACATGTAATTGCAACATAACGGGGTGATAATTCCCATAACGACGGGCCGGGTCGTTACATTCTCCCCAACTTAAACAATCGCTCGTCCTCGAGCGTACTCAGAGTTGTACAAGAAGCAACCCAATAGCTGAATGATCTTACCAAGCATAATTCCAGGTGATCATACGTCACCCTATCTCACATAAGTCCGAAAACACCCTATAGTCAAAATTTCACAGACCATCTGAACCATAAATCACATTGCACTTTCCAAAATCATATCCCAATTGCTAATCCCATGTCTATATTCACGATACACTAGAATCCACTGCAATAACCCACACTCACCACTCCGGGTGAGATCATATGATGTATCAAACAACCCAATCGCTCGAGACAATAGTCTCTAATCATAATAATTTCTCACGATAACCAAACACCAACTGAAAAACCCTTTTCATTAGATAGAGTTTTGTTCCAACACCTTCATATCATGCCCACGGTAACCGAACACGCGATATATCGAACCCATCTCTCGGGTCAACCATTCGTGAATCTATTTCTCTTTTAAAATTGATACCACAATAAGTTTCGGAGCCAAACCTCGATATTACCTTTCTAACGAGCTGAAATCATATATGCTCGCTCTCATTAATGACTTGAATGATCATTTCGGTTATAACACACCACACTGGTAACATGACACCTCAGCATCGGCCTAGGCCACAACGAGCACAACACAGGCTCCAATAAGAACGATCCGAACACACTCGAATCCTGACAACTGACTCGCACAAAAAGCCATAATTCAAATTCTTCCATACCATCACAACACATAACTGAGATTCTTGTCTCACATCATAGGATTAGAGTGCCTGAATCCTCCTCGAAAGGTCATAACATCACGTGGCCTTGCCACAACTCATGATTCTATCCAAACACTATTACCCATGGAGCATCTCAAGTCGAAATGCTCAAAACGGTCAGCCACACACATATTTAGGTCTGACTCAAGCAATCAATCACACACGGTGATACATTTAGTATATGCTATCGAATCCTGAATGGACACAACCGATGTGCTATTCCCCGAGCGATACCCAATACGGACTATTCCTCAGAAGAGAGGAAGTATTGTATACAAGGTACATATAGGAAGCTATATTTCCCACATCACACTGTTGCGGCGCGCAACCCGTTCCAATAGCATCCTGTGGCGGCGTGCCACCCGATCCAGATACTATACATGTGGCGGCGTGCCACCCGATCCAGATACTATACATGTGGCGGCGTGCCACCCGATCCACGTATCAATCTAGCAAAAGGGAATGCACATCGACTCAAGTTGCTCATTGCAACAAATATGTATATATATAGCCTCGAGCTCGGTCACATGAAACTCATCCGACAAAGTTCCTCAATACCGGAACTGAATCAATGGTAGATACCTCTACACTGACATCCGCCACGAAGGCCCAACTGGCAAAGCAATACCTACCAACCGTCCGCTGGCTCTAGCGTACATCCACCCTGCTGGAGCATGATCTGATGCGCTCTGCCATGCAGTTTGCGACATGTTTCTGACATAGTCCATATCACATTAGTCTAGACAGTCTGACTTATGACAACCAGCCTGCAATCATATATCATTATTCAAATTCATCATATCAAGTGACGAGATAGCCACTAGGGCTTCCAATTTCCGATAACCGCTACACCGTGCCGATACACACGATATACCACCGCTGCGTAGGCGGGTTACGAGAACTTCTAGTCTCCAACACATACATAACACAGGAATCACTATGCCTGATTCCGTACTTCACCGTACGATTACATAACGCACCTCAAGCGTCCATTCATACCACGAAAGCCATTCATAAATTTCACTATGTCATCAACGACTCAATTATTACAGTCGATCTAACGAGGAAATACCACCATACTACTACATATTATCAATTTACATTACCTTGTCCATTTGCACCATATACCCTGCCAAATTACTAGAATAGCAGTACCATTTTCTTAAATCATCAGACCGATCAATTCTTGAATCACCTGCAGCCGTCCGCGCTGCTCAATAATTTTATTGACTTCCCATATATTATGAACTGATCCCAAAACCTTGAATATGCCATTATCAACTTTCCATAACACATCGCGTATACCATATCACACTAAGACAACATGGAAATTCATATCCCTTTCCTCCGCCGCAAACATCGGCGCACTCAACTAGTCAAGGACTTTCATGATCCCATATAGAGAAAACTCATTACACATTCCCAGCCTTGCATACCAACAGGAAAAATACACTCATTTTCAAACTACGGTATAACACATCGCAAACTCTTTCTCCCAATTACATTGCATAAATTAAACCGCCAGGACCGAGTCCTTATACTCATATCGAGTTACACAACTGCCAATACTCAAAAGCTTTATTGCACAATATCTGCGAGACTCATTACTTCAACCATATACCAGGAATTAGTCGTATTCCTTTTCATACCATTCTGGTTTATTAACAAGTTGTTCCATTTACCCAGTTTCCTTTCTAATTCATCTTTAATTTAATATTAGCCATTATTGTAGCACCATAACACATCAACTCATTCCACACGAGACTCGTACATAAGACCACACGGTCTAAGACATATAGGCCACTGAATACTCTCTCCATATTTCCCAGAAGGATCACATCCTACAATACTTTATTTTGAAGAACCTCTTGCGATTTGAATTCGTTATCATTACCTTCCAATACGGATTACATAGAATCCCATCATTCACATAATATAACACAAGTACCGATCTCTTCTAACGAAACCATCATCTTTAGCCACATGCACAATCTTAAGGCACCTGATTGTTACAAGCAAAATCTGAACACTGCAAAACCATTCTCGGGCATCATTCACCCTTATTCAGCTGTAATTCAACTGTCCTATTGAGTAGAACCACTCGTTTTTTTTTTTTAGAACTCTGACATCGCAGAACATGATTACTTACAGGTACAATTCGCTATCTTTACTTTCTATACACCGAACATTCTCTACCATCAGTAGTTCAAAACATCCTAGTATTTCTTCAAATCTACGAAGCACCATAAGCCTTTATCCAAATTTCCCAACATACCTAGAGACAGAGCCAACACAGCACACGACAGTGCAATCGGATAATCAATAACAACCTCCCCAACTTAGCTCGAAGTCATTCATCAAAGCACTTTCAACCACTCATATCATTATTACTCAAATGATGCCACAAAGTTCTAGTTAGATTAAACTCAGTCATTTACAAGCTTCGGCGGAGATTCGAATCATCAGAAATATTAACCCTTTTGCAATTCTTGCATTCATTCACACACAAAAGTTACGCCCCCTCTTTAGGTGGCAAAATCTTTTCTAAGTCCCGGATTTTCCAAAAATTTCGGCAGAGTTTCCTTTGTAAATTGGCCTATTCACCTGCCAGAGAATCACCAAACCATTCTAACAATACATCCACAACTCAACAAGATATCACAATATATTTCAACAACATTAAGTCTCAATACTATACGAATCATATTATCACAATTATACCTGAGCATGTACTGCACCTGCTCGAATCATAACATATATCAAATACCTTTCAATTACACGTGAGAGTCAATCCACTTACCTCGCCTCAATTTAGCATCTCAGTACAATACCATCCACCAGGATACACATAGCATAATCACTTTAGTCTTCCCGAGTTTGAACTCGTTCCGCTACACATAAGGCACTTTACCTTCCAATTAAGAGGCGATGAAAATATTTCTCACGCCCATAGCTAGGGCTATATATCAAATCACAATAAAGACCAATACCGATCGTATGCACTTCACAACACCGGCTCGCGAAATTAGTACCTTGGTGCTCAAGCCATAGACAAAGATCCTGGCCTCAAGTCCTCCCGACTGGCCCAACATGAATTCACGGGGATTATATCTCGCCCCTCGTTCGGAGAAATCACAAGCCATAAGGCAATTATATTACTGAGCGCTCGATGCGTACACAGACGTGTGGAAGGAATTTCAAAAATTATATCTCAAGCTGAATCAAGTACGCACGATAAGAATTCCAAGAAGTGTGAAGTTTTTCCTAAAGGTTCGCAGCCTCCCGAGGATAAGTACGGGCGTCCCCGTACCGATCCACAAGACTCTACTAACCGGCTCAAGACTCATGAGGCCTAGTAAACCTAGGCTTTGATACCAACTTGTCACGACCCCAAATCCGGTCGTGATGGCACCCAGCACACTGCTAGGCCAGCCCGACCAATCAACAACAATCATAGAGCTATGAGCTCGCCTTATCCCATTCAAACATAACAATTGTAAATTAACAGTAATGGATATATCAAAAACGGGGAAACCAAGTCCCAACGCATACCAACTCCCATAGACCGAAGGGTCAAGAGTCCTGAGCCTCTACAGAACATAAGTGTAATACGGTTTACAACCAAAGCTCGGAGCGGAAAGAAATAACAATACATAATCAAAGACAGTAGGAAGGGATATCGGGTCCTGCGGACGTCGGCAGCTACCTCGAAGTCTCCACGGAACGGGGATAATAAAGCAGTTGCGACAGCTCAACTGCCCTTCCTGAACCTGTATATCTGCACACAAAAAAAAATGCAGGGGAGTGGGGTGAGTATATTTCAACTCGGTGAGCAGCAATAATAAATAATAACTGGAAGTAAGAACTCCTGTACTGTCACTAAACAGTTCTAAGGCAAACCCCCACAGGTAAGTCATCACTACAATGAGTTCTCTGATCTCCAGTCCATATCCATCTCAACTGGGTCCCACACTGACCACATCCTCACTCGTACCACTACAGTGTACATCCATCTCAATATATAGAGACATATACATTTGTCTATAACACATAAGTATTTACGTATTTATAAGGATATTAATAAGTATAATGCTGCGGCGTGCAGCCCGCTCCAATACATATACCGCTGCGGCGTGCAGCCCGCTCCATTTAACGTACCGCCGCGGCGTGCGGCCCGCTCCATGTAACGTCGACGGCGCGCTCACCGGGGGTGTATACGGACCGGAGGGGCTCCCAGGCCCAAGCGCTATGGTGCTATGGCGTGCAGCCAGGTCCACCATATATCACTGCGGCGTGCAGTACGATCCAATATATATATATATATATACATGTATAATTATACTGCTGCGGCGTGCAGCCCGATCCCATAATATACCAGCGCTCACTGGAATGTGTGCAGACTCAGACTCCGAAGGGGCTCCTACAGCCCAAGCGCAATAATACTGCGGCGTGCCGTCCGTCCCACATGTATATTACATGTATATCACATGTATATTACTGCGGCGTGCAGTACGATCCAACATATATACTGCTGCGGCGTGCAGCCCGATCCAATGTAGGTATATATATATACTACCTCATAATGGGTCCTCGACCCTATCCCAGTCAATATATACTTGGCCTCTCAGGCCCAATATAATATATCACAGTGGGTCCTTGACCCTGTCTCAGTCAATATAGACTTGGCCTTTCGGGCCCAATATAACATCTCATAGTGGGTCCTTGACCCTATCTCATCTCAATTGGTATAGACTTGGCCTTTTAGGTCCGCTCAGCTAGAACAGGGAATTCCACCCTAGATAATCTCTCTCAATGTACACATCTAGTCAATATAATATATCACAGTGGTTCTTTGACCCTGTCTCAGTCAATATAGACTTGGCCTTTCAGGCCCAATATAACATCTCATAGTGGGTCTTTGACACTGTCTCATCTCAATCGGTATAGACTTGGCCTTTCAGGCCCGCTCAGCTAGAACAGGGAATTCCACCCTAGGTAATCTCTCTCAATGTACACATCTAGTACGGGCTCATATTATACTATACAGCTAGAGCTATGGCTGAGTGTATGCTTCCAACACAATATAAGGGTCACCTAGCTCTATAGGTTCCCTAATGCTCTACAGATCGGCACAAGGCCCCAAACATGGCTATCAGCCCAATTGCACAGTTATAAACTTATTATCAGTCATAACACACAATATACTATTAGTCGGGAAGGACTAAGTCCGAACCCCCAATCACAATGTCACCACGCCCGTCATAGAACGCGTGTCTCATCTCAACATAGCACTGTGAAGTGCTAGTACGGGGTTTCAAACCCTCAGTACATTATTTACTACCACCACTCACCTCGATCCGATAGAAGCTTTAATCCGCCTTGCGCTCGCCTCGCAATTCAATCACCTTGAATGCCGAATCTGCTCAAAATCAATGAGAATACATCAATATAGGCTAATTAAACACAACCCATTCGAAATAACTCAATTTACATCAAAATTCCCAAAGTTGCCAAAACCCGAGCCCCGGGCCCACATTCCGAAAATTTACGAAATTCACATTTCGGAACCCTCGTCTCGCCACGAGTCCATACATATAAAATTTACCAAAATCGGACTCCGTTTGCCCACTCAAATCGGTGTTTTTCTTCAATTTAGGCTTAGGGCTCAAACCCACATTTAATCTCCCATTTACAGAGAATTAACCAAGGATTTCATGTTAAAATGATGTAATTAAGCCACAAAACTTACCTCCAACGAAACCCCGATGATTTCCCAGCAATCTCCCGTCAATTTCTCCTCTTGGAACTCAAAAATGGAGTTTTGGGTTAATGAACCCGCGACCCGTTCTGTTCTGAACTTAAACTCACTGCCAGGCCAATTAACCCTGCGCGATCGCAGCCTTTGGCACGCGATCGCGATGCACAAATCCCTGGGGCCTGATTTTTCCTCTACGCGATCGCAGCCTTTGGCACGCGATCGCAGTGAACAACAGAAGATCCCTACGCGATCGCAATTCCACCCACGCGATCGCATAGCATCCGGACTTGACCTTACGCGATCGCAGACATCACCACGCGATCGCGATGCACAACCAGTCGACCTTACGCGATCGCATCACACCTCCCGCGATCGCGATGAACAAATCTTCCGGCCTCACTCCAATACTCTACGCGATCGCAGTCTCACCCTTGCGATCGCATAGCTTCCCAGTTTTACCCTACGCGATCGCATGCCCCAGGCTCGCGATCGCGATGAACAAAAATTCTCTGCAATTATTGCAGCAGAACAGCAGTGCCTTTTGGCACAAATTGGTCCGTTTGGACCCCCGAATTCATCCCGAGGCCCCCGGGACCCCAACGAAAACCACCAACATACTCCAAAATACGATATGAACTTGTTCCAATCATAAAAACACCATCCTAAACATCGAAATCACCAATTATACACGGATTCAAGCCTAAATTCCTTAAAACTTTCCGAATTACACATTCGATCAAAAACCCGACCAAACGACGTCCGAATGACCTGAAATTTTGCGGACAAATCCAAAATCACCTAACGAAGCTACTGCAATTGTCGGAATTCCATTCCGACCCCGGATCAAAATCTCACCTACCGTTCGGATTTCGCCAAAATTCAACCTTAGCCAATTCAAGCCTATTTCTACACCGGGCCTCCAAATTCAATTCCGATTGCTCCCCTAAGTCATAAATGATCCCTCGAAACTAGTCGAATCATCAGAATCCGATTCCGAGCACTCTAACTCAATAGTCAACTCTAGGTTGACTTTCCATATTCAAGTTTCCTTCAAACATGCTATTTGCTTCATTTTTCAATTCAATTCACTCATAACTCACCCGATAGGTTCTAACACTGATATGAAAGCATAAAACATGTAATTGCAACATAACGGGGTGATAATTCCCATAACGACGGGCCGGGTCGTTACATTCTCCCCAACCCACGCAATCGATTTACTGCTGCTGCTCCTAATCGTAACCTGGACCTGTGCAAAAACGCACAGAAGTGTAGTATCAGCACAACCGACCCCATGTGCTGGTAAGTGCCTGGCCTATCCCGAAGAAGTAGTGACAAGCCTAGGACCAGACACCCACATAAACCTGTGCAATTCAATATATATGTATACCATAGAATAACAAGAAATAACCAAGTAATAACACAATAAGGGATATCTCAAAGAATTCAACAATTAACAACAGTTAATAAGTTCACAAGGAAAACAAAGTATAATGGAAACACATGTAATATCAAGTCAAGGAATAGCAAACAATTGCACGACATCACCCTTCGTGCTTTTACTCTCATCCTCACCAAATAAGCAAATAAAGTACACGGCATCACCCTTCGTGCTTTTACTCTCATCCTCACATCCATAGTACGGCATGATCCTTCGTACATGGTTCAATAACAGTGCACGGCATGATCCTTCGTGCATAATCAATAAAACATGGCACGGCATTAACCTTCGTGCATAAATAATAAATCAAGGCACGGCATCACCCTTCGTGCATTATCACTCTTCCTCACCCAAATAACAATCACAGTTAAGGGCAAAGAAAGAAACAGTAATTCATAAATCGTCCCAACAAGGGAAATCAATAATTATCTTCACAACAAGTCCCAACAAGGGAGAACAATAACAATTCATCTGTAAATATATCTCAAAATAAGCATTTTCAACGACTCACGGTCATACTAGACGCCGGTGTATGGATGCTCGTCACCACAGCCCATACACCGCACTCGATCACATAACACATAACACATAATCCTATTCCCTCAAGCTAGGATAGAACAAACACTTACCTCGAATGTTTATGAATAATTCAATCCGTGGAAATGTCTTTTTCTTTCAAATTTGGCTCCAATCCAATCGTATCTATACACAATTGATTTAATATCATCAATACTACTCAACAAACTAATTCCTAAGACCAATTACAACTTTTACAACATTCTGCCCGGAATAGTGAATTTTGACCCCGGGCCCACATGGTCGGAACTCGGGGTTCGGACCAAAATCCGGTTACCCATCCCCTCACGAGTTCATGTATATGATTTGTTTCAAAATCGGACCTCAATTCGAGGTCCAATTTCCCAATTTATGAAAAACCCTATATTCTAATAAAAACAAGAAATTCTACCATGAAAACCTTTGATTTCTATTGAAAAACATGTTTAATGATGTTAGGAATTGAAAGAATTAAGTAAAAAGTGACTTACAATTGTTTTGATGAAGAAGGAATCCGTGAAGAATCGCAAATGGGTGTTTTTGTTTTGTAAAAAGTGAAGAAATGAACTGAAAATCGTGTTTTACAGGTCTCCGTGTTCGCATTTGCGAACATGGGTTCGCAATTGCGAACCCCGACCAATTTCTGGAGTTTGAAAAATAAGCTAAGGCTGGGAAGTTCGCATTTGCGAACTTTTGTTCGCATTTGCGAAGCCAAGGCAAATCCGGGGGCTTCGCATTTGCGAACATATGTTCGCATTTGCGAACCAGGCTGGCCTCCAGGGACTTTCGCATTTGCGAACATATTTGTTCGCATTTGCGAACAAGGCTGGGCTGAGGGACCTTCGCATTTGCGAAGAATGCTTCGCATTTGCGAAGCATGCCTTTTCATTGGAGGCCTCGCAATTGCGAGGTTTGGTTCGCATTTGCGAACCCAAACGGTCCTGGGCACCCTTCGCATTTGCGACCAAGGGTTCGCATTTGCGAACCCTGCCTTGACCTGCCACCTTCGCAATTGCGAGAAATACTTTGCAATTGCGAAGACAACAGATGGGTGAAAAACCAGCAGTGCAAAAACTCAGAATTTCATCCAACGGCCTATCAAATCTTTACCCAAGCTCCCCGGGCTCCAAACCAAACATGTACACAACATCAAAAACACATTATGAACTTGTTCGTGCGATCACATCGCCAATATCACATCGTTTTCATCAAATCAAGCCTCAAATTCATGATTTTCATACTTTTGGTTTTCAAAACTTTCAAACTTGTAACTCAAGGTCCAAAACATCTCAAACGACATCCGAATGTCACCAAACTTTTCAGAAATCACATATATAATATTTCAGACTTGTACCGGGCATCGGAACCAAAATATGAGCCCGATACCAAGGTCAATTAATTCATTTCCTTTAACAAATACTTCAAAAACAATTTCATAGAAAAATTCATAACTTGGGCTCTAGGCCTTAGAATTCGACTCCGGACGCATGTCCAAGTCCCATATTTTCCTACGGACCTCTCGGGACCACCCAATCTCGGGTCCGGATCCGTTTACCAAAAATGTTGACCGAAGTCAACCATATCAATATTAATATCATTTTTATCCATATTTCTCATAGAATTCATATTTTCTATCACAAAATCTTTCCGGCTACATGCTCGGATTGTGCACGTAAATCGAGGTAACATGGAATGAGGTTTTCAAGGCCTCAGAAGCTCGAAATGATTAATAAAATAAGTGATGACCCTTTGGGTCGTCACAATCTCCACCTCTAAAACAACCGTTCGTCCTCGAACGGACAAAAGAAAGAAGTACCTGAGTCAGGAAACAAATATGGGTAGCGGCTCCGCATATCAGACTCGGACTCCCAGGTCGATGCCTCAGGAGGCTGACCTCTCCACTGAACACGCACAGAAGGATAACTCTTCGACCTCAACTGTCGAACCTGCCGGTCTAGAATGGCCACCGGCTCTTCCTCGTAAGATAGATCATTGTCCAATTGGATAGTGCTGAAGTCTAACACATGTGTGGGATCGCCGTGGTATCTCCGAAGCATAGATACATAAAAAACTGGATGCACAGCTGATAAGCTAGGTGGAAGAGCTAGTCTGTAAGCCATCCCTCCCACTCGGTCTATAATCTCAAATGGACCAATATACCTAGGGCTGAGCTTGCCCTTCTTCCCGAACCTCATCATGCCCTTCATAGGCGACACTCGGAGCAATACTCGTTCACCAATCATGAAATCTACATCTCGAACCTTACGATCTGCATAAGTCTTCTGCCTGGACTGAGCTGAACGCAATCTCTCCTGAATAGTCTTGACCTTATCCAAGGCCTCTTGAACTAAGTCTGTACCCAACAACCGAGCCTCTCCCGGTTCAAACCATCCAACTGGTGATCGACATCGCCTACCATACAACGCCTCATACGGAGCCATCCGGATGCTAGACTGGTAACTGTTATTGTAGGCGAACTCTGCTAACGGCAGAAATCGGTCCCACGAGCCTCCGAAATCAATAACACAGGCTCGAAGCATGTCCTCTAGAATCCGAATAGTTCTCTCGGACCGGCCATCCGTTTGAGGATGAAATGCCGTACTCAACCGAACCTCGAGTGCTTAACTCCCCGCTGGACCGCTCTCCAGAACGGCGAGGTAAACTACGTACCCCGATCGGAGATAATGGATACCGGCACCCCACGGAGACGAACAATCTCCCTAATATAAACCTCTCGCTAACCTCTCCGACGAGTAGGAGACAGATATCGGAATAAAGTGTGCTGACTTGGTCACCCTATCAACAATGACCCAAATAGCATCAAATTTCCTCCGAGTCAAAGGAAGTCCCAGTAACGAAGTCCATAGTGATCCGCTCCCATTTCCACTCGGGAATTTCAATCCTCTAGAATACACCACCAGGTCTCCGGTGCTCATATTTCACCTGCTGACAATTTAGACACCGAGCGACATACGCAACGATATCTTTCTACATCATGCGCCACCAATAGTATTGCCGTAAGTCCTGGTACATCTTTGCGGCGCCCGGGTGAATAGAATACCGCGAACTATGGGGCCTCTGCTAAGATCAACTCTCGAATCCCTTCGACATTGGGTACACAAACTCGGCCCTGCAATTTCAATACCCCATCATCATCTAGGTTTACCTGTGTGGCACCTCCCCGCCGTACTGTATCCTTCAACTCACGCAAATGAGGATCATCAAATTGCCTCTCACGGATACGCTCAAATAAAGAAGAACGAGCGACCGTGCAGGCTAACACTCTGCTAGGCTCAGAAATGTCTAATCTCACGAACCGGTTGGCTAAGGCCTCGACATCTAGAGCTAACGGTCTCTGATTGACCAGAATATATGCAAGACTACCCATGCTGGCATACTTTCTACTCAAAGCATCGGCCACCACATTGGCCTTACCTGGGTGATATAAGATAGTAACATCATAGTCTTTTAGCAACTCTAACCATCTCCGCCGTCGTAGATTCAACTCCTTCTGCTTGAACAAGTACTGTAGGCTTTTGTGATCAGTGTACACCTCACATGTCACACCATATAGATAATGCCTCCGGATCTTTAAGGCATGAACCACTGCTGCTAACTCAAGATCATGAACCGGATAATTCTTCTCATGTATTTTTAACTGCCTCGAAGCATAAGCGATAACCTTACCATCCTGCATCAATACCGCTCCAAGCCTTGTATGAGATGCGTCACAATAAACTGTATAAGGCCCCGCACCTGTAGGTAGTATCAACACGGGCGCGGTGGTCGAGGCTGTCTTTGAGCTTTCGAAAGCTCACCTCACACTCTCGACCACCGAAACCGGACACCTTTCGGGTCAACTCGGTCATCGTGGCCGCAATAGAAGAAAACCCTCTACAAAACGATGGTAGTAACCTGCTAATCCCAAGAAACTCCGGATCTCAGTCAGAAGCTGGTCGAGGCCAATTCTGGACTGACTCAATCTTCTTTGGGTCTACCTGAATACCTTCCACCGATACAATGTGACCCATAAATGCTACCGAACTCGACCAGAACTCATATTTAGAAAATTTGGCATATAGTCGGTTATCTTTCGCAGTCCGAAGAACCACTAGTGAGGCGCTCGCTCGTGCTCTTCCCGGGCTGCGGGAGTACACCAGGATATCATCTATGAAGACTATCACGAACGGATCTAAGTAAGGCCCGAATACCCGATTCATCAACTCCATGAATGTTGCTGGGGCATTGGTCAACCCGAAGGACATGACAAAGAACTCATAATGCCCATATCTAGAGCGAAAGGTCTGTCTTAGGAATGTCAGCCGCCCTCGATCTTCAGCTGATGGTAGCCCGACCTCAAGTCTATCTTTGAGAATACCCTCGCTCCCCGGAGCTGGTCAAACAAATCATCAATCCTCGGCAGTGGATACTTATTCTTTATTGTCACTTTGTTTAATTGTCGGTAATCAATACACATCCGCATCGAGCCATCTTTCTTCTTTACAAATAATACAGGTGCTCCCTAGGGGGAAACACTGGGCCTGATAAAGCCTTTCTCAAGAAGGTCCTGCAACTGATCTTTCAACTCTTTTAGCTCCGGCGGAGCCATACGATAGGGTGGAATAGAGATGGGCTGAGTGCCCAGTGCCAGATCAATACAGAAATCAATATCCCGGTCAGGTGGCATGCCCGACAGGTCTGAAGGAAAAACCTCAGGAAACTCCCGTTCAATAGGGACTGACTCAATGGAAAGAACCTCTGCGCTGGAATCACGAACATAAGCCGGATAAGCTAGACACCCCTTCTCGACCATGTGTCGAGCCTTAACATAGGAAATAACAGTGCAAACGGAGTGGCTTGAGGTACCTTTCCACTCTAATCGGGGTGATTCTGGCAAGGCTAAGGTCACCGTCTTAGCATGACAATCTAGAATAGCATGGTATGGGGACAACCAGTCCATCCCCAATATGACATCAAAATCTACCATATCCAAAAGCAACAGATCAACACGGGTCTCAAGACACCCAAATATAACTACGCACGAATGATGCACCCGATCGACTACAATGGAGTCACCCACTGGTGTAGCCATATAAACTGGAATATCCAGAGCATAGCCGGGCACGGCCAAATACGGTGCGAAGTAGGAAGACACATAGGAATATGTAGATCCAGGGTCAAATAATACCGAAGCACTTCTGTCACACAAGAATAGTACCCGTAATCACGGCATCCGATGCCTCTGCCTCCGCCTGGCTGGTAAGGCATATAATCGGGGATCCGCACTTCCCCTCTGAGTCGCGTCTCTAGGACGACCATCAACCTGGCCGACCTCTACCTTTGGCCGGACGGTCTCCACCCCTACGGTCTCGACCTCCACCTCTATAATCTATACCCCCGCCTCCGGCCGGCCGGGCGGCCGAGGGTCGGCCGGGGCCTCGAATCATGGGACGAGGACCTCGGCTGCCGAGAGTTGCCCGCCGCTGAGGGCAATACCTAATAAAATGGCTCGGGTCACCACAACCGTAGCAACTCTTGGGACCGATAGGGCTGCCGGCCCCGACGACCCGAATGGCCTCCACGAACACTTTGAAGAGGCCGAGCATTAATAGGAGGCTAGTCCGAATAATGCCCATGAAAACCACGATCACCGGCCCACCCCGTGAAGCCCGAAGGGCGGAATGAAAAGGCTCGGAAGATTGGCCTCTATCAAAGGATTCTCCGCCACCGGAGGAAGAACCACCAAACTCGCTCGAATGACGAGGCCTCTTATCCGAAGAATAACCGCCTCCCCTAGCAAAAGCCATCTCAACTCTGCATGCTGCATTGGCTGCCCCCCGAAATGATATGTCACTCCCCACGCCCATAGCTATCTGAAGTCTAATTGGTCGATTAAGCCCATCTATAAACCTCCGCGGTCCCTCTCCCGCTCCGTGGGAAGTATCACCACCGCAAGACGAGCCAAATCGACAAATCTCGTCTCATACCGTGCGACCGTCATAGTGCCTCCGACGGAGGCGCTCAAACCGCTCTCCGAAGTACATCCCGTCGAGTAGCGGGGAGAAACTTCTCCATAAATAGTTCCGCAAACCGATCCCATGATAAAGCTGGGGGACCCTGCTGGTCGAGTCAAGCAATAATCTCCCCACCAAGTCTTGGCGGATCCTGCAAGCCTGAATGTACTGAAGTCAACTCCATTTGTCTCCACGATCCCCATAGTCTCGAGAATCTCATGGCAACTGAATAAGAAGTCCTGAGGATCCTCTGATGTGGCTCCACCGAATGTAGTGGTAAATAGCTTGGAGAACCGATCAAGCCTCCATAACGAATCGAAAGTCATGGCCGCTCCATCGCCGGCATAAGCTGTGGTACCTGACTGAGTGGCCACAGCTGGCTGAATTACTGGTGCCTGAGGCTGAGGAGCTACTGGCTCCGGAGTACGAGCTATAGGAGTCTGGGCGCCTCCTCCAGCCTGAGAAGCGGCTGGTGCAACTGATAATAAACCTGCTCTGGCAATGTTGTCCATAAATCCCGCTATTCTAACCAAAGCATCCCGGAGATCCGGGGTAAATAAAGCCTCTCCTGGGACCTGAGCTGGGCCCACTGGAGCTGCTGGAATCGGAACCTCCTCGTCAATCTCAATATGAGGCTCCACCTCTGGAGTAGCTGCC